>OMPJ01008073.1:426-16263 GCA_900312935.1 Carapus acus | reverse complement strand
TGACCCGTCGGCCCAGGATCTGGTTGATGGCGGCGCTCTCCTTCAGCGTGCACTCTGACACCACTTTGGCCCGCTGCTCCTTCATGTACAGCATGAAGGCGTTGAGCGGCTTCTTGATGTGAGGCTTCCTCTCGTCCTCCTTCTCCTGCTGCTGCTGACTTTGGCTGGAGCTCCTACCACACATGCACATACACAGCAGGACGACATGTCAGGCTCAGCAACCCTCTACTGCACAGGTGTCGAGACTCAAGGCACGGGGGCCAAATGCGGCCCGTGGCATGAGTTAATGAGTCCTTAAAAATTGCCATTGACATCTGGTCCCTTGGGAGCCATGGCCACGCTCATATCATGCTCTACTGAGACTCTCTCGTCCACACTCGCACTGAAGCGCTACGACCCCCCCCTGCTGACTGAGCTCGGTGAGGCAGGGGGCAGGGGGACTCCTCTCACCTGGGCTGGCTGCTCTCTCTCGGCTCCTGCTTGACGCTGGTGGAGACGATGGCCGGATGAGGGATGGACGACTGCGGGGTGGGAACCAAGCGAGGCGAGAAACTCCCTGACACCAGGCTGCAGACACACACGCATGCCAAAGGTTACATCCTCTGGCTCAGCTGGTGAGGAGCGAGGGTGAGGACGAAGGCGTTGGCGCCAACTCACCCCGACATGGAGGCGTTCATGGCGAGGGCGGCCGGGTATGAGGACGCAAAACCTCCAGGGGCAATGGGATACACAGACTGTCCTTGCCTACAGAGCAAACACACACACACACACAAAAATAAACACACTCACTGATAGTCCGTGACACAAAGGACAATAACAGATGTACCTCCTGCACATGCTATTGGTTAGCAAATCGGCAGAATCGGCCACCAAGAGAGCAACACAGCTGAACACCACTAGGGGTCAGTATTGGGTTGGTAGCATACTTTGAATTTGCAACACCAAATTGATAGGGCTGAGTGTGTGAGGGAGTTCGGGGACTCACAGCCAGCTCAGAGGGCGGGGCATCTGGGCTACACCTCCTGGAGAGAGAGGGTAGTAGGCGGAGAAGTCAGCCGGGTGGGGCGTGCGAGAGATGCCCGCGGCGTGCACTGTAAGACAGGGACACACACACACAGCAGCCGCTGAAGTTTTGATTCACATTTGATCAAAATGACAAATGGCCACTCTTTCTCTTCTGCATGGAAAACATATCCACAGACAGTTGGCGTCAGCTCATATCAGTGGGATTTTAGGCGTGCAAGGTGTGTGTGTGTGTGTACGTGTGAGTGCATGCGTGTGCACAAGAACATACCCGAGTCAGGAGAGAAGCCAGGAGGAGGAGTTTGAGGAGAGAAAGCGTCTGGGCTGTAGGACAGCAATGGGGCCAAATGGGTCATGTGGGGGTGCTGGACGACCGGGACCTTGTTGGACTAAAAAGAAACACACACGCATACAGCTGGCTTTAGACACCGATAAATTGCTTTCATGACTAAGGATTTGTTCGGTGAGCTCATGCTCCCTCACCTTAATCAAATAACACATTGATCGTGTGCAGGTGAATAGACTAATCAATAGACTACCAAGAAGTTTGGACTTTATGCCACGACTTCTTTCTCACGCTGTGAACCCTAACGCTCATGCACGGGTGCTGCTCATTTATAGATTTTTAGCTGCTAACAGCCAGCAGGGGGCAGTGTAGCAGGAAGCGCTAAAGTCCGACAGATGTGAAGAAAGTTTACCACTAGTTTGAATGCGGACTTTGTGTCATTTTGCGCATACCAGGTCATAGACAACAAGGAAAAAAATGCATATGATGCAGCTTTTTAGGTGGCGTCAATCTATCTGGCCATCAAAGAGGGAAACAGTACGACTGTGTGTAAGCTTGGCATCAATGAATCATTGGTGAGACGGAGGGCAGCTGGGAGGAATAAGTCAATGAAAGGGGCGACAAAGACTCTCAGGGACCATAAAAGCTGATTTTCTAATTAGGCATGTTACTGTTGTGTTGGTGTTGTGTTGATGCCATACTGCCGATTTCAGACGCAGAAAATTAAGCACACACTTATATCACAACTATGTTCACAAAAATCTTCTGTGTACCATCTTTATGTGTAAATATCCCATGTTACAACATGTAAACCTGCTGTACCTATGGTACACTCTTACGTCCAGAATTTACTGTAATTACAATGGCATTTAAAGAAGCTTTTTCGACAAAACTGATGTTTGAAAGCGAGTGGAATGATGTTTCACACCCACTTGGATTAAACGGGTCACCATCGGGTCACGCCCGTGTGTGGCCACGTGTTTTTTTATTTGCTGTGAGTCTCAGTTGGCTCAGCATAAACTAGCCATGGCGAAGCTTGTGTCTTACCAGGTGTGACGGAGCAGATGACTGATGAGAGGCTGATCTTGGGACGTCGAGGAGAGGCCACTGCATGGGTAAGTACTGTGGAGACACACACACACACTGGTCAAATCGACATATCCTTGGAAAGACAAGTTGTTGTGTTGATAAAGTGTGTTAGATGTGTTCTTGTTTTTGTGACTATATTTCTTGGGGCGCACACAGGAGTTTGTACTTTGTAGTGTACACAGTCAACAGCAGGCAGTGCGGAAGACACACTTCTCTTGCGTCAAACAAACACAGCCACACAAGCCTTTTTTATCTCCTCCTCCTTTCACTCATTTCTTCTTTGAACCTATTTCTCTCCTGCCAGAAACGTCAAAATTCTCTGAAAAAGAAAATTCCAGAAAAGACAACAACATATCCACACACATCGCACACAGGCACATGTACACACACACTAACTGTTTAGTCTGACAGCAGAGGTAAGGCTGGCAAATAAGAGGAAGGAAGTCAAGATAAAAAAGCTAAATGTGGCCTCGCTATCATGGAGTTGTGGTGACACAGCCAGTGAAAACACAACAGGCGATAAGGGACACAGAAAGACAAAAGACATCAATCAAATGTGAGGGTTCTCCACAGGGCTCTCCTGGCACTGACAGTGTGTGTTTGTGTGTGTGTGTACGTGCGGGCGGGCGTGTTACTGGTAAAATTCAGTGTCCTGACTGGATCCTGCACTGCCTCTCCCCCTCATGAAGAGTGGAGCCAAATATTCTGCAGGGTGCATTGCAGATCTCCATCACCAGAAGGCAGCAGAGAGAGGGAGGGATGCAGCGTTCAGCCCCTTCCCTTTTCTCCGTCCTGCTTATTTTTTCCTTCTCCCCGTCTCTATCTGACTGACCAAAGTCGAGCAAGCCTGGCTTGTGAATGAACCAAACTTTTATTCACCCTCCCACAAACACTGAGCCAGGCCGGGTTGGGGCGACTGCGCTCAAATAACAGAAAAAAAAACCTCCTCCTGGATCTACAGCATGTTTACATTCCTGCTCATGAGCAGATGTACAAGACGGTGCTCACATGACTCAGGAGGAGGAGCATGGCGTTGCAAGACGCTCGCACCCGCGCGCACACACAGACACAGACACACACACACAGGAGAAAAAGCTTCCGTGGACAAGGGCCCTATTGTGTAGAAGGTCAAATGGAAATCATAATGAGCACCACAGGAACACATATTGTGTGTGTGTTTTGTGCGTGCGAGTGTGCGCGCGTGTGTGCGCGCGCGCGCTGGCTTTGGGTGTCAAGTGAGAGAGACAAAGGACAGAAAAAGTATGTCTTCACCCTGCCCTGCCCTGCCCCCCCTGCACACACATCACCCTAAGCCACTGAGTTCCCACTGCAGACTTGACTGTGTGAAATGGGGAACCCAGTATGGGTGCGCGCACACACACACACACACACACGCCCACACCCACACACAGACTGTGAGAGAGTGAGGAGAAACCACGGGGATTGTGAGTGACATCGACAGACGCACACTTTAACCTCTGACCTCAGACAGGAGGAGACACAGGCTACTCCTTTGTACTGATGAATAACAGGAATGACACACATCAGATAACAAATGAGACATTACACAGCGAGTCGTGATGGACGGGATTCACTCCCCATCGGTTGGGAAGTCTCGTGAGGCTGATGACGTTACGATGGCCGTGGAAATTGAAGGTTAGATCATAGACTCTGAGTGTTGAGGAGCTCTACTTGCTTCATCTTGGAAAGCGTCTTGAGATAACTTGATGTGATTTGGCACGATACGAATAAAATTGAATTGAAACCGAATTGAATTAGATGTCTGCATTTTCACACTAGAGGTAGCAGAGAATCTCAGGGTCTAGTCCAACTACTCTGGGGATACGAGAGACCTCCACAAGAGTGCAAAAGGCTCCATAGTCACGGACCATCATCTTTAAGATGCCAACAAATGGAGGGAGAGGTAAAACCAGAAGATAGGTGCTGCAAATACGGGCACCTCTGACCCGTTCGCCAACCAGGATTCACAGTAGCTTTGGACAATTAGAGACTGGGTGCTTCAGATTAGATCAGCCTCCATTTGTGCTAATCACATGATGGTGCTGGTGTGACGTATGACAGACATTTGCACACTGGGCTAATCAGTGTAATCACCAAACTCTTCCACCAATCGGAGCTTTGCTCCACTTCCTGCTCTTCTCACTGCTCCGCTACAGAGTGTGCACACACAGATGTGCACCCTCTACCACTGTAAAACTCCCTAATGCACGCACACACACACACACACACACACACCTGTGTCGAACAAACACAAGTGAAATACACAGCAACCCCACAATGTTCCCTTATCCGTCCCCCCATTCCAGGGCCTGAGGAAGCTCTGGCTGAGCGCTAACTGAAACCAGCTGTTAGAAATACCAGGGGAGACACACACACACACACACACACACACACACACACACACACACACACACACACACAGAGAGAGAGAGCGAGCGAGAGAGAGAGAGAGAGAGAGAGAGAGGGGAAGAGAGAGAGAGAGAAACACACACACACACACCATTAATGAGGGAAGCATGAAATCACAGCATGGTTCCAGGCAGAGGTTATGAGCCTTACTGTTCTTTGCAAAATGCACACAGCTTATAAGCGCGACAATGTGAGGCAAGACAAAGAAGACCGACGTCAACACTCGTCACAGTGGCAAAATTCGTTCTCCGTAGACTGCGAAAGTCGTTTGTGGACGGGTCGTTTTGTGAGGCGTGCTGATCCTCACCCTCCTCAGACCCGTTCTCGTGTTACTGGCTCCCACCTCAACTCCACGCGAGAGAGATTGAGGCGGTGTTTTGTAAAGCAGCAAGTACGAGAACGTCCCTCGGGTTCAGACCTTGACCACAGACAGAGCCCACACACTCACTCCTGTTTACTCACAAGATCAGTTCTCTGTGCGTGGTAACTTGGCAAACAGCGTCCAGCTCATCTCTGGGCTGTTTGGGAGCCTCGTGGTCTTGACTGGACCAAACTAACTCAACAATGCAAGCACATGCATATAAACATTGCGCATTCACACATTAAATCGAAAAAAATCTGCCCGCATTACTCTGTCCAAAGCCATCTTTAAGTCGCAGATATCCTGGAAACGTGAGGGATGTGACAACAGGACCTCAGCATGTTTTGACTGGTGTCGAGACTGTTTGGTTACGGGGCCAAATGTGTATACGAGTATGTATACAGGGACAAATATTCACCAGTATATGCCGCTCTCACCTGGTATTTTAAGACTGCAGAGACAATGTTGAGTAAACAGAGGAATTCTGGAACTGTCCTCAACTCCAAAGTAAACTAAACAAACGCTGCCTCTTTTACACACACACACACAGGCAGCCTGTATCAACACTTATTGCTGCTCATGCGTGACGGTAATGTGTGAAACTTCATCAGCGTCAAACTTACTCACACACCACTCGTGACTACACTTTCTACATTTCACACCATGTCCCACATGGCCATATGTGAGGCACGACGTCTGGCCCGGGCCGCCAGGGAGACTATAAAACCTCCTTATACTGTAAATGTTTGACAAATTGACCATAAACATCCTGATGTAAGTAGCTGTGAGTATCAAACCATACTGTAGCTTTGAGGGTCTGTAGCATTAGCCAAGTACTCAAGACATGAAAATGAATTCATTGACAATCCAATCACCGTATTTGTTTGTCATATTTGCTGGCACTTTGTGCTTATTAATGGTGGTGGTGCTTATCAATGTGTGGAGGAGTGGTGATAATGAGGTCATCTCTGCACGCTCCTGGTCCTGGTGGGATGAGTACAGTAAATAGCTGTGTTATGGTTCAGCTAGCATTTTGCAGGTGATGGTAGCTTCATCACCTTGCTGTCCCCACGAGCTGTGAGGCCACACAGTCAAGTCTGCAGGAACACATCTGAGACCACGTGTTGGGGGCTGGCCGCTACACCGGCTCACCATCACACCAGGCCAGAGACGGGCGAGACGTAGTCGCACAGAGCAGGGACATGGCCAAACAGCCACTTCTGTCTAAATTCTTCTTCTTCCACTTTTGGCAGCTTCCTTCACAGGACGCCACAGAAGATCACCTATCCTCACCTCCTCCTATCCGTCTTAGGTACGCGTCCTCGCTCACTACATCCATGAACTGCGCTGACCTCCTCTTTTCCTACTCCCTGGCAAACATTCTCTGTCCAATATTGTCAGTATCTCTCCTCAAAATGTGACCAAACCTGCTCTCCTGATTTCCCCACATTCTTAATCCTGTCAAACCTGGCATACTTATTTACCTCTTCTTTCGTATAAATGATCTCTGAGCCAAATCAAACAGCACTGGTACCTCTCAACGTCATGAAATGTTGTATCATCTGAGTCAAATTGACTTTAGGGAATATCAACTACCCCTGTAGACAGGCCTAAAGTAAGGCACTGTGCTAATAATTACTGTACCTAAAGAGTACTTTCACTGGTATAGAAATGGTCCTTAACAACCCCGGCTTTAAATGCTCTGCGGCAGCACTTTGTGAGCATATTTGTGGTTATCCACCAGGTTCTGCGGGATGTTGAATTGAACATTCTTGCCAAAAAACATGTATTAGAGACTCTAATTATCATAGCGGCAATTATTTTGCAGCTGTTGTATCCAACAGCTGCTCTGTATCAAGCTCAAGGTACTGTGCAGTACAAATATGACGAATCACTGAATGACATGACACAACCAGAACCACGCTCAGATAATTGCGACCATCGAACCCCGCACATTGTGTAAAACCACATTAAGTATGTCAAAGTCAGGCACAGCGGTCCCCCCCGGTTTGTCTGTGTGAGTGTGTGTGCTGGCATAATGAGATGCCAGGCTCCCCCTGCAGAGCAATGCATTAGGACTATTCACAGCCTCTAATGACAACAATCAGCCATTAACACATGAGGAGGCCATTACAAAGCACAAGAATGCAGGTGTTTGTGTGAGTGGGTTTGCCTGTGTGTTTAGCCCAGACACACACAGACACGTGTGTGTGTGTGTGTGTGTGTGTGTGTGTGTGTGTGTGTGTGTGTGTGTGTGTGTGTGTGTGTGTGTGTGTGAGGGAGAGAGAGAGAGAGAGAGAGAGAGACAGAGAGAGAGAGTGGCTAAACACACAGACAAACCAACAGGCCAGAGAGAAATCACAACTGTGTGTCGCTCAGCTAGAGCCTTAACTCAGTCAGCTTCTAACCTTCACATACACTCAGATTAGTCATGTTTACAGACTGAATAAGGTGGAAAAAATATGTAACTAGATACATTCAAACATCTTGATCTGAAAAGTAACCAGATGGTTATTGCAACCACACACAAAATGAGGGGAATATAAATTATTTACCCTTTTGCTGGTCAGACTATGAAAACCATCAGGTGATGACACACACACGAGTGACCACAATGGCGATGGTGTGCACTCTGAACGCATTTCCTCATGCCTCCTTGTATGACTACAGCTAGTGCCCACAACACAATCAGAATGTGGTGGAAATACACGACGCTTCGACCTCAGTGTTGGGAGTTAATATCAGGAACTGAGTAAATGAGTGTGTTCAACTTGTTTTATAACGAGTCAGTCGTGAAAAGTGTACGTAACAACGCTGATGAATCAGTGAGCCATCTACCTGAAGCAGGACACAGATAGTGCCGTTTTCACTCTAAAACTTTCCGTATTGTTTCTCCAGCAGGGAACACACAGGGGACTGATGTGTTCCCTGCTGATCTCAGACTGATTCCTGGCTCGGGACATTAATCTCCTGCTGTGTGGAGCTCAGCGTGCAACACTGGCAACCTCACGCCTGAGTCACATTCCTGCCGCAGACTGTGTCCAGGCCTGTTCAACCTGCACCATCACACAGGCTTATCACAACACACACGCACGCACCACACACACACACTCCAAATCAAATGCAAGTGCAGAGAGAAGTTTTCATGACAATGGGCAAGTCGAAGCATCCAGGTTTCAATTTGCAAAACAATCTCCCCACTACACAAAGCAGCCTGAACCAGTGGTGGTTTCAGTTACCGACAGATGAATCGGTGATGTCAGCCTCTGAGTGTCACAAAGCGCCTGCTACGGCCACACCTCTACCCCGAGAAACTCAGCTCCAGGTCAGCCAGCGGCATTGCTCCCAAAGGAGGGCGCCGAGTTGCCCATACCACCCCTGCTCTGCCAGTCATTACCAAGCTGGTCAACCAGGCTTGACCGTCTTCTCACTGTTTATTGGTGGGGGAAACTTCACACTTCTCATTTATAATTAAGTATTTAAATAAAAGCAGAATGTTATGGTATAATTGGTCCACAGTGCCTGATGGGACAGGATACCCATCTCTCTACTGGTCGTTTGGCATTATACTCCAATTCAACAGCTGATTCCACAACAACGCTTGACGACAGTGTAACATCATTGGCTGGAGTGTACCGCATTTTCTGCACCATTTTCTCCAAAATCAACGGTGCACCTTTTAACCCGGTGTGCTTTATGTGTGCATTGAGGTCCAAAATCTGTAAAAATGTTGTGCAATTTTAGTAAGCGCTCTATTTGATGGACTGTCGGACCATTTCCCACTGACATTGGGACGAAATACGTACGCTACATGCGCTGGCAACGATAAACCACTTAGAGAACATTATGTTAAGATACGCAAAGCTACGACCAGTACATACGCTTACCTCCGCCATGCCCCCGGTAAGTATACTGTAGTACCGGTAGGCTGCAAAACAACATTTGTTTGGCTGAGGACCCCAAAAACTGGCATCAGGGAAGAGACATGCCTACGATGCAAGATACAAACTACAGGCTGCCAGTTAGGCGGTTGTAAATGGGAATAGAGCAGCTGCGACAAAATTCAAAATCATTGAATCTATGGTTCGAAAGTGGAGGAAGCAGGACAGTGAATTTGGAGCTTGCCATCATTCCAGAAAAATTAACAAAAGAACTCCAACCGCTTGACATTGGTGTAAACAGCGCCGTGGAAACGATGGATGAGAGACGGCGAACACACATTAACTAAGACTGGGAGGGAGTGACGGGCGAGTTACGCCACCATGGATGTGAATGGATTGTGGATTCCTGGGCTAAGCTATATGCTTTGACTGTTGTCCGAGCTTTCGCAAAAGCCGGCATCATTGCTGAACAGCCAACCGGCAACGAGACAGACTCCGACAATGACGAGAGGGAACCCAGCATGTTTGATGGCGAAAAGTAGAATTAGGTTTAGCCAAACTCATGTTTTGCTTCCTTTACCTTGTTTTAGCACGCGCCGAATAACACGATGCACCTTATGATTGGCTTAAGTACAGAAATAGACCCCGCAATTGAGACTGCGCCTTACAATGCGGTGCGCTTTATGGTGTGCAAAATACAGTACTTATTGGTGTCCCCAAGTACCAGCCTCACACATTCAGTAAATGTGTATGTATTAGGTACAAAGGATGCTGCTGTTGGTATCATGGGGAGACATTTGCTGTGGAGGTTACATACACACAGCTACATAATATTTGCCGATGTCAACAAGGCAGAAGCAAGCAGTCTATTTACCTATTGGATGTGATTTGATGAGGCCATTAGGTACAAGACAAATATAACCCTGGTTCTGAGAAGTATCACTTATCTCCCTTGACATGTGCGCCACACAAAAGCTAAGAAAGACTCAGAGACATTTATGTGTTTGTCAGATAGCTGCGGTTACTGAACGGTACCTGCATCTGTATGGCTATGCGTTCAATGTCTTACCGTTCGGCCGTTTGGTGCCAGGGCTCCGCTCGTGAGGTAGTGGTTACCAAGGTTACTGAGGTCTGGAATCATGAGGAAGGGGTAGCCAGCGTACGGAGAGGGCTGAAAAAGTGCTCCATCCTGCTGTCTCCTCAATGCTACAGAGAGGTTGAAGAAGAACATTTGATGAAGAGCAGTGAGAAGGTATGAGGCGAGGGAGCTGTGTACTGAGGAGACCGTAGAGGAAACATTTGGCTGATTGGGCAGACTCGCTCCTCCTCTCAGCTCCACACTGAGGTGATATATGTATGGATGATATTACAAGAGGATTATGTCAGTGCGGACCTGCTCATTTCTTCTTGCCAACAGTTACTACGATTCATTCTCTAAGAAGAAGAAACTGAAGATGGTGGCATTACTCCTTTTTTTTCTAAAAGTTAAATCAAGTATTTGTGAATCAGAATTTGAAATCTGTGGCAACAAAATCTGAATTGTAACGACTGGAGTTGGGTGATTCTTGCATGCATCACCTCTAATTCATGCTTGCATGCATCCCTCATTGAATGACAAAGAAACCTGAATATTTATCCTCAGGGTTGTGGATCATGATGCAGTTACACCAGACCCGATGGCAATACTTGTATTAGTAGTGTATTAACAAAATACTAATCAAATCCATTTGCAACTACACAGCTCTCTCATGATTACCATGACCTGGACCACTGAGAACCTCATACACACTGACATTTGGTTGATAATAGTTAGATGACACACACTGTTACTGCTATAACGTAAAATGTTAAAATGTAATGATACGGGCTCTGTGTAATTACAATGATAGCAAAGAAATGACAAAATACGTGATGGGGGTGGCATTTAAAAGATAACACATGCTTCGCTCCGTAATCACGACACCCTCGCCAAAAGTTGCAGAGACGAATGACGTGGAAAACAACACAAGCTGAAGAGTGGCCGCTACGGTCCGGCGACAGTCACGCTTGTTTTACCTTCCATAAAGAGCTGCGTCCTCCTGACCGAGCTCTCCACGTCAGCTCCGGGCCGAGGGCGCCTGTCCGCCTATGGACACACACACAGACCGGCGCAGCGGGGCTGAGACGCGTCCCCACCGCCGCGCTCGTCTCAACCGAGCCGCGGCTGCGGAGTAAAACTTGGAAACTTACCTCCGAGTCCGACGCGCTGCTGTTGTTTTCGGATTCGTTGACCAGCGACGACTTAACGTCGTCCAGATCCCTTTCGGCCGAGACGTTCTCAGAAATCTTGTCCTCTTGTTCGCCTTCATCTTTGAAGGCGATGAGCTCGTCGCTCGCTCCCAAGTCGTCTCCTTCTCCTCCGTTTAGCTGCGACATGTTCAACTTCCAGAGAAGAAATTCTCCAACGTTAGCTGAACCCGCTAAGCTGCTTCCCGTACAAAACAACACACGCCGTTGGAAATCCCACGAAGCAAGAAATAAACGCTTGATTACAAAAACAGCGACCGAAGCGACGTGAAAGAAATGGTCGCGGCCCTGTTTTCTAATATCTTGCTTGGTACAAAATACAAACAAAACTAGCTAATCTGCTAGCTAGCTAACTCCAGCGCTCTCCGAGTTAGCTTCGAATTCCTGAGGTCTGCGGGCTCAAAGTCCTCCCCAGACGCAAAACTACCGAGAGAAAATGCAGCGTTGGGCCAGAAAAACTCACAATACGCTCTCCCGCATTGTTTTCTGCAACGGCTCTCAATCAATGTCATAATAAAAGCGCCAGCTCGGTCCGTTAGAAAAGTTCGGGTTCCATCCCATGCACTTCACTAGTCCAGGGAAAAAGTCGAGGCCCCCCTGCTTGGTTTTGCTTTTCCCGCGTCGGTTCCACTTTGGCCGGAGAAGAAAGCTCATTTACGGGCTTTCACCGTGCTCGTTTCCGCATGTTGGATTCTTTGCTGATTCAAGAAGTTTAGTCCGGAGGCGTGGGAAACAACAGCGGAGTGGAAGGAAAAGAGTGCGGCCGTCAGAGGACAGACTTCGGGGTGGAGGGTGGGAGGGAAGGAGGGAGAGAGCGGCGGAGCTCTGAACCGGTCCAGGATCAGCGCACGGGGACCGCGGCAGGGCCTCCACCCCACACACGAAGCGGGACAGACTGACTCCCAGCCAGGGGACAACAGGTTGATCCCGCCGCTCCTGCGAGGAGGCGCAGGGAGGAGGAAGGAGGAGTTTCGAAGGAGAAGAAGAGATCTGTGAGCTTAAAGGAGCAGAGGGAGGCATTCTGAGCCCCGGAGACAAAATGTCCAAAGTAAAGTAACAGTAGCGGTGTTTGGACAGAGTTATTGGCCGAGGGGAATAGTTGCTCCGCATTCGGTCAACACACAAAGTAAATCAACAAAGTCACGCGCTGCCCTTGTAAAGGTGGAAATATTGACGCGAACATCCATCCATCCTCTGCCGCGTATCCGCGAAATATTTACGCGAATGCAACGATATATGTGCGCATGAAATGTCTCTGAAGGACTCCTGTGGTGACTTTTCCGTGAATCATGTCATTTTCTGTGGATGATGTCATCAACATTCCATTGTGTTAATCAGAGAGGAATCAGATGTTTCACAAACTTATCAGACTTGATTCAGTTCAATTCAATTTTAGAAGTATAGCGCTAAATCATAACAGAAGTTACGATGCTTTTCAAGTTGGAGCAAGTAGAGCTCCTCTACATTTGATTCTAATTCCACTATATAAACACACAATATTTGCACCGGAACTCAGCACTTTAATTGCACTGCACAATGCAAATTGCGGTAATGACAATAAAAGATTACTGACTCCTGATTCCAAAGACCCAACATGTTCCAACTATTAGCAATTGATCTGAATGTCTGATTCCAATTCTGACACTTAACCAACCCTGTGAAGAACCATGTTCCTGTGGCACACCGCAATCGCAACAAAGTTCCCCTGTCTCCTGTTTTACCATGTGGAGCAGATTCTCACACATCGGTCCAACTTCTCCTGTTCCTCGTGTCCTTCAGACTGTACAGCCAGCCATCACACACACACACACACACACACACACACACACTAGCAGTAAAAAGCGGGGCATGTATATGTGGGTTGTGTTTTAACCATGAAGCACTGTGAAAGGTCAGCCACAGGTCACAACCATGAGCAGCTGTAAAAATCGGGAACGGAAAACATGTGTGAAGGCCATCAACAGCACAGTGGAGGTATGACTGGAAACGGAATTCTACATCGCTGCCTATATATATGTTTGGACTGTGGCTATGATGGAGAAACGGGGGGGAAAACGGAGGAGTGAGGCGCACTCCTCCGTCTGAACCCCCAAAACAGCAACCAGCAGGGAGGGAGGGAGCAGTGCTCCATCACGTTATTGACAACAGGATTGAGATATGACCTTCTACTGCTGCTGGGAACCGTAAAGACACACACAAATGCACGCACACACACACACACACAGACACACACACACACACAGCAGCTGCGTGTATCACCCGAGGGGATTACGGAGAAGAGTGTTGGCTGAGGGCCAGCGATGAAGATCCTCTCCCCCAAAGCTATGTAACACACATTAACACACGCACACAACTCTGCTTGCTGGGGCTGCGCAAGACGTCCACATGACAAACCTGTAAAACGTGTGTGACCGTTACCGCACTGGTGTTGAAAACCTCACACAAGCCCATCACAAGTCTGGCAAACTGCAGAAATGACACCAAATGCGTCAAATGGAACCAAACAGCAATTTGAATTCAGTCGTGCCAGATTTTGGGCTGCTCAATAATGTCTGAGACATGTAAGTGTTGCGTCTCCATGAAAGTTTGAACATGTGGTTCTAAGTCGTCCTTGACGGTGCTCACAAACACTTTGTAAGAGGATGGGGGCCATGCCATGTGTGTGTTCTTGGAGTGTGAAGAGCCTTTAGTGCAGAGGAAGGCTTACTGTATGTGTGTGTTGGGGGTTGCAAGCAGTCAACAGGGCCTAATTGGCCCCCAATTGCTCCCCTCAGGGGGGCCACAATTGAATTGCAAGCAGGAGTCTGTGTGTGTGTGGTGTGTGTATTAATTCTTACCCAGTAACACAGTTTGTTTATATGCACATTACAATTGTGATTATACACAGATTGACTGAGGTATTTGAATGTAAACATTACAAAACCACTTTACGTGGAAATGTTACAGCTTTTGAAATTCTAATTATCAGAAGTTATCATTCATAATATTTAATAAAACAAAGGAGGGAAAGAACAGTTGGCAGAAGAGGCAGAGTCGGAGGAGAAAAGAGGGCTTGCTTGTTGCTGTGAGTGAGGGTTTGGGCTCATTACTGCAAAGAGGAAATGAGAAAGAAAAAAACAAACTCAGTGTGAGCACACACACACACACAAACACAAGCACACGCTAAAGCAAACACACTGAAACACACAAACACTAAAACCCACGCACAGTAAAACACAGACTCACCAAAACACATACACACCACAACACACACACCAACAAACACAGCCACACAAGCTGTAAAAGTGGTACTCAGGCTAACACACACTCTTAAGCACTGAAATAAGAGATTGATATTGATCCATTTCTTCATAAATAAGTCTTGGATTTGCACGTTTTTTTTATTTGATGGACAAAAACTTGCAGTGTGTGTGTGCACTTGTGTGTACATGTACACACACACTGTGTGCATGATGTGTGTTTGAGTTCCATGGCATGACCAAGCGGTGAGGTCATCAGAGCGCACACAGCTGGACCAAAATCTTATTGGGGAACAGGAGCATCTCAACCCCCATTCACACACACACACACACACACACAAAAGCACACGCACGCACGCACATGCACACACACACCTGAGCAGCAGTTCAGCTCAAGCTCAGGCTCAGTTTCTAGCTCAAGGGCACT
Source organism: Carapus acus (assembly GCA_900312935.1). Classification (NCBI taxonomy): domain Eukaryota; kingdom Metazoa; phylum Chordata; class Actinopteri; order Ophidiiformes; family Carapidae; genus Carapus; species Carapus acus. The sequence continues at coordinate 1,241 of OMPJ01008073.1, read as the reverse complement.
TCTTCATCGCTGGAGAAGGGGGTTGGAGTGGAACCAGGTATCACTATTGTCTCCAAACAACTGTTGTACCTCCTCTGCTCCAAGAAATTCTTTTTATTGAATCTTGAGTCAAGGTCATAGCAATTGCTCAATCCAAGACACTCAACTTCTCCCTCTCCTTCTCTGCCTCCCTCTCCTTCTTCTTCTCTCTTCGTCTCCCTCTCACTATTCCTCTTCTTATTCTCCTGTTTCCGTCTTCTCCCTTTGCGGGGCACCACAACAGGTCATCCCTCACCTCTCTCTGTAACTTGAATTATGAGATGAAACATCATCCACTCTCATGTTCTCCTTAACTTCTTCTTCGTCTTCCTCTTACCTAGCAGCTCCATCTCCGAAACCATCTCTGTCCTATGTATTCACTATCTCTCCTTTGCGCATGACCAAACCGCCTCCATCTTGCCTCCCGGACCTTCCCACCACCTTCGTCTGTGATCTCATTTCTTATCCTACCTAATCTGTCTCCTATTAAAGAAAATCTCAGCATCTTCATCTCTGCCACCTCCAATTCAACTTCCTGTTGCTGAGTCAGAGCCTCCGCTAAACCAAACATCATGGCAGATCTCACCACCAATTTGTAAACCTTTCATTTTAAATTCAAGAGTCATAGGAAATTAATGATATTTGCATCTCACTCGGCAAATAGTGAGCAATAGTCACTACAAACAAGCTAAGACTGATGTTTGATTCACACTCAGTAACTTAAGAGGATGTGTGTGTGTGTGTGTGTGTGTGTGTGTGTGTGTGTGTGTGTGTGTGCTTAGGTTTGAGCCACACTC
>OMPJ01008066.1:41861-63893 GCA_900312935.1 Carapus acus | reverse complement strand
TAAATACGGGGCCGAGTGTGACGTGGACTCGGAGGACGTCTGGTCAGTCTCACACACACTCACACACACACACACACACACACACACTCACTCAGGATGCCCCCCCCGCCTCCAGGTGTATCTGTAACATCGACTGCAGCGGCCATAACGACAACCCAGTGTGTGCCACCGACGGCAACTCCTACACAAACCCCTGTCTGGTCAGGGAGGCCTCCTGCATGAAGCAGGAGCAGATCGACGTCAGGCACCTGGGACGCGGCCCTCATCTCCACCACACACACACACACACACACACACACACACACACACACACACACACACACACACACACACACGCAGCTATTCATTTGCTCCATTGAGCACAAAGGCCTGGTCCCTCTCTTATACACCACTCATGCAACATCAACCACACAAACAAACATCATTATTCCTGGCCAAATGCTCCACCTCCTTCTGTGTGTGTGTGTGTGTGTGTGTGTGTGTGTGTGTTTCTAACTGGTAGGTGCTCTTCTCTGTAGTGGGAGTTGAGTTCCGCCATCCACTTCAGTCAGCCAGATGCCCAACTTGCTCTCTGTCCTGTCTGCTTATGGAACATTTTGTGTTGGCTGGCAGGCGTTTAGGGAAACAGATGCTGGCATCCTGCATAGGTTGGTCCATGTCACATGAAGACAGAAACAAATAAACAAGAAGCTACCGCATCAATTTTAAGAATTGGAATTGCTGATTGGCCACACAGATATGAAATTGACCAAATGAGAAATCCAGACTTTATCGACAGAGGATGATTCTGCTGACGTCTACCATACTGTCGCCTGAATGATGGAAAGCGAAATGAATCATGATGAGTTATTGCTCTCATAACTTCGCTCACTTACTCAAGATTGTCACAAGTAACAACAAAAACTCCAAATCACCAGACGGCAATGAGGACAAAAACCCCCATTACCTATTGAAGATCACAGATACTCACACCATGGGCAAAGAGAAGAACATTTCCTATGATAAATCTACCACTCGTGAATATATTGATATCTTTAACTTAATTCATAAGCAAAAGGACTAGATAATAAATGAAGTTGGCCTGCTCTTTAAGTGTCTGAGTGCTTTTGCCATTAACTGACCATCAACATAATGTGAATGTGGGCTATTCAAGATTTGAATATGGATGAATAATAAATCAGTGTGTTACCGCAGACACGCCGAGTCTGTTGGGGGCTTAAGTGTTCAAAATGACAAAGCTGTCACTGGAGCAAGTCCATCTCAAACTCAATCAAGTATTAATGCTTGGTCTGATGCGTGGATTTGGCATGATGTGGGCCTTCTCAATCAGATTAATTAGAACGTTAAAGAAATACATCCATTAAATAGTGTCTGTTAAAATCAACAGGGCTCTGTAAAGTGCAGCTGTAATTGGTAACTTGTTGCATTTTATACATAGACAGGTAAGTGCTTCCTTCTATTTAGGAGGTTAACCTCTAAAACTGTATGGCTCCAGAAGCTCAGAAACACAGGTGAGAAACGGCTATATGGATGAAGAGTACCAAAGATTTTCATTCTTAGTAATAATAGGGGGGAAAATGGCATAAAACAACCAAGAAAAACAAGAAAAAAAACACAAGAGATTTACAGCACTGCAGTACTGGCACCACCAGCTTGTGGACATTCACTGCCTATATTTTGACGCATCCAATGTCAATAAATTAAAAAAGACAAAGGGAGGAATGATACACGTTACATAACGACTTGTGGACCCTATCACACCGCAGCCAACAAATGATTGCTCATATAGTCAATCATTTATGAATGGTTGTGCTGCAGCATTTCATTTATTGTGGGGTTTTGTATCATCCCAACTCAGCTGGAGGGGCGCGTGGTGACACTGACCTCTCCTAACCTTGGCCGGCTAACATTCCAACCAACTGCGGCACCGGCTGTCCATCTCTCTCCATCCCGAGGACCTGGAATTGGTGAAAGTAGCTAGGCTCCAGAAATCTACATAAAACTGATGGAAAATGCAAACATAGGAATATGTCATTTTCTCCACATTTGCATCTTATGCATGTCTCTGTGTGTCAGTGAACATGGCAATGTGTGTTTATGCAATCCGAATCACACAGAACAAACATTGCCTTGGGACTGAGTATATGTGATATGAATATGTATGAGGTGTGTGACACCTGTATAACAGGTGGATTGCCTGGTGCACAGGTGACTGACTTGGCTTTCTTGTGGTAGGCCGTGAACACCTCACCCCTTCCCTCCACCATCTAATTGTTTTTGCTTTAGCCGCATGAAGAAAGATGGCAACCATGCCGAATCCAAACATATTACACCTCCAGGCTTTGCAGAATCACTTACTGTTTACAGAAACTCACACACACAGAGGTGCCATTCCTCCCCCACGCCCTCACGGACAATGCAAATCAATCCAACTGCAGCTGTCTGGCAATAAATTTTGCTGGTGTTCAGTTCAAGGTGACACATTGTTAATTTGTCTCCATTGAATTTTGGTGTGTGTGTGTGTGTGCGTGTGCACTCGCATGTGTGCGTGTGTGTATGTATGTGCGGAGATGGAAACATCTCTCCGTGTAAAGTACCTGCAGTTGAGATCCGTGCTACTGCAGGACAAGGTCTCCAAAGTGGAACATTGCACGCCTGGTAAAAGATTTATCTGCAGGTGTATCCATCTGACGATTTCTGTAGCCTCCACTAGCATGCCGTGTTTACACTTTCAACCAAACCTTCCTTATTGATGATGACTTTGATTGACTATTGATCGCCACAACTGCAAAGCCACCTTATCAATAAGTGAACAGGTACACATCGATATGTGAACAGCATTGTGGCTTTGCTGTGAGGGTAAACAACAAGTACAGAGTTTGTGGTGTTGTATCGAAAGCTGCTGTCTTGACAATCTCGTTGCACACACACCTAGGCGGGAAGTAAGTGGCATGCAAAGCAGGAAAGGCGAGATGAGTGTGGAAATCTAATGTGATCCTGTGTGTATGTGCATGCGTGTGTGTTTGTGTGTTTAGGAACAGGTTGCTACATATCTGTAAGCTTTGCACTCACTGGAGCAAATCCGAATAGGATGAGCCCAGGACACTATGACACCATCAGACTCTCAACACACATAAGCACCAAGTGCAGACATCGACATGATCACAAATGCTGCAACATCGAGCCAACATAAGGCTTTGTTGAGTCACCCTCAGCTGGATGACAAAAAAGGCGTGGCGCTGGGCTGTTAATGGCAAGATAGTCATTCCACAAAATGAATGAGGAGAATGAAGACCGTGACCCCCAGACAGTAAAATTATTACACTGTTTACCTGTCAAGGATACCAGGTTGATCTTGGATTACAGTACACAGTCTAGAAACCTTGATTTTGTTTAGGCACAAATATTTAATAATTATTTTCAATGCTTTGCAGTGGCACAACAGCCAGATCTTGTAAATGTCCAGCATTTATTGTTGCAGGCCTTTTTGTGCATTGTCCAATATTTGGAACAGATTAAATATTGATCTGTACACATTTCAGGAGTGACTGAGAAACGCTCCCATGAGTCAGATTCTATGAGATGTTTTTGAGGTCCAAGCATCATTTTTCATATTCAGATAATTTGACAGGGGCGGAGGGATTATATCATAAATGTTCCACCTTTGGCCTCCTGGTATTTAACAGATATTCAAGTACTCGGCCAGCCTTTCTCTGAAAACTTGTCCCCGGCAGTAATGACACTGCTTAAGAGTCAAGGTTGTGGAGAAAACAGTCTCCTGCAGTCACTGTTATCTGCTTACTCAAATACACCAAATTGGATTTATTTCAATGAATATTTGAATTCAATCTTCAAGTGTTGAAACATGAGGCCTGCAGTGGTGAGTCATTGCATTATACAACCTTTTGTGTGTGATAAACTGGACTCTTTCATATTCTCTCCATTCCAATATCATACAAAAAAATTGAGCCACATTCTTGTGCATTAGAAATGAGTTAACGTCACACATTGCTTGTGCGGGTCAGGTTACCTCATCTGTGTAGTAAATGTTATGATTGTAAATGTAAGGTGTCCTGAGGAGCTGAATGACATTAATTTCAATGTAGACATGCTTGATTTACATTGGTTTTCAAACTTAAATTGTGATTCCAAATTAACAGCCAATGCCGCACATGTAAAACAATGTGGCCGTGTTCAACAACAAGAGCAGCTAATGAGTAGGAACTCTGGCAGCCTGGGAGGTGACAACATTGTTTGAACATCTTTGTTTGAACTCTGCGGGAGGGAGTGACAAGTTGTTACATTTCTCAGCAACATTGACTTTCAGATCTGTCAAAAGCCTGAGGTTTCCCAAACGCCTTTGGCTCAAAGCCAGGGGATTTCCATAAGTTGCTGCTGATGCCCTATTCTGTCAGGAGGGGTTGTGATGTCACCAACACTACTGGTCTGCTTGTTACCATCTCTTGGAGACACCAAACGTAGTACACAGTGGGAATGACAATATGTGGTGTCACGACCCGGTTCACAGGCCGTGACAAAAAAGCGGAGCGGTGAAGCGCAACTGCGTATTTTAACAATTTCTTATAACCATTAACAAAACCAAACCAAACCAGGCCAAAATCAAACAAAAAACAAACGTGGTGCTGTCAGGTGGCAATGAACGAGCTACAGCTGCAACCCGCTTAAGAGGGAATGAGACTGGGCCTTCTACTCTTTGGGAGCCCAGTCAGGTGTTCCCAATCAGGAGACAACGTCTCCGCCCGGCAGCAGCCTGCAACGAAGGACATCAGCACACACACACATACACACGAGAAACAAGCAGGCCCTGCTAGGCAGGAGGCCGTCACAGCAGAGAATATTTGGAGTTTGAGTAGCAGTACTCTGTAAGCAGGACTACATTTCACAGGCTGGCAACTCATTCCTAATTATCATTTATATTGTCCAGGTGACACTTGAGTATCAGTATAAATACAAAATCCAAATCTTCAATCAACCCTCACTGTTTTGTAGCATTTTTATCAGTTGGATATATGAGGCGAATTTGTGTGGAGGGCATAATCGAAACAATGCATGAATCATATCTAAATGATTAAGTTGCATTCTCCTGCTGTTGATAAATACAGACAACTGTACTGTGCCACTGAGTGGATAATGGCTGTAAGAATTCATCGTGTGTCTATGCAAATACAAAGTCATAGTGAATGTCAACGCTAACAATCAATAGTTAGTCGTTAGCAGTGATGTCACTGTCAGTGAAGCAATATGGAAAACAACCATGAGGGATATCAATCTGTCAGGGCCAAAAGCTGTTTGAAAAAAAGAAGTAACGCAATCAAACGTATGCCAACGCTTTGTTTAAGTCAAGTCAAGTCAATTTAATTTGATTTAATTTGTTTAATTAGGGAAGCATGGCCGTACTGTATGTACTTTGAGCATGTGTATTAACTTCTCCACAGGGGGGTTAATTAAGTGTTTCTTCTTATTTTCGTTTCTTGATCAGCGAAAGTAATAAGACAGTACTTTTTTAACATACAGATCAAAGCGAATAGATTTGAATGAACTGATAAAGAAGATTAATAACTAACTATGATTAATCTTATCTCTGCTTAAACAAATGCACAACCAAAACTCAAGAGCGCATGAGCCACAAGCACAAAATGCAAAATTAATGTAACGTCTCCTTGTGAGTTGAAGCATTGACATTCAGCAAATCCAGAAAGTTAATCACTTGTTTGTATAGATTTGAATCTCCTCCTTTGCCGTAAAATTCCGCAGATTAATGACGCTAAGCTGATCTCCTGCTCAGCAATATGCTGCTATCATTACAATAGATGTGGCATATAAACACCTCTCCCGGCTGACTGATGTTACTGATTGTGAAAAATGAGAATTGTTCCCCAAATGTGGCACAGAGGCTGTTTAACCGTGCCTGTCTACAGCTCATAAAGCGAGCACTCTCCTTGTGCTGCTGGTTAATTACACCAGTTTACAGCCAGCCTTCACCTTGATTTACAAGCACCATCATCAAGGCTAAACATCAGTAAGTTGTTTATGGACGATCCCGACACCACTGACATGCAGCGACCAGCTGCCATTGAAATGATTTTTAATAACCTCTCTCAATGGCGATTGCTGGAGTCTGCTTTGATGTGAGCTGCTGTGACTCTACACCGAGAGTATCCACGAGTGTATGCTGACGCCAGATGTTATTCTTTTATCCCTCCACCTCACACGCGGCAGCAGCCTTTGAGCCTCTGCAGATGCCAGTGGAGGCTCAGAAATCAATGCACTCAAACAGGGATGAGAGGGACGTGGTTTTGGGTAACTCAGGGTGTCTTGGCGTGAATTATTCATTAGACAAGGGGGATGCAGCTGCTGTTGCTGCCATTGCAGTGGGGTTCTGGAGACGCAGCATACGAGAGCCCAACTATACAGCTACCCCCCAAATCTCAGAGTAACAGTACTGCCTCCCCTGGCATTGCAAATTCTTTGGTTTCCTTTCTGCTGTCGCAGGGACCGCACGACATCTAAGGATGTTGTAAAAACCTGTTTGAAATTTAAACCACATGTGAGGGCCATTCGCCTGCAATCTAGGGTCTTAACATCTAATGATTAGATACTGTAAATGGGTGTATAGCGTAACGCTGTATCGATGTGATATTGGACTTGAAGCGATAAAAGTAATGAACTGTAATTGCTGTTACAGGATTTGCCTGAACACGCCAACTGTTTCTCAAGGGGAAATGCATTTTGTCATTCAGTCATCTCATCATCCTAAGCGAGACCTTGCCTTTGCAACAGGCTGTGTAATCGCTCACGTGGGAGGTGCAAGATCTAATTTTCAGCAAAAATGGCGCCTCTACACAATTGATCGATTTAATGGCCCTCTGAGAATTTAGACGGAAATATGCAATTTGAGTATCATCATAGTATATCCACATCTTCAAATTTGTCAGAAATATAATTTACAGAATGCACAAGCTTGGGGGCATGAGTGACATATCCAGGTACTGTAGGTAGATAGGTACTTCATTGATCCATTGATCTGGCGATCCAGGAAACTCAAGAGGATGATTAGAATAAAAGTGCGTGTGTAACTAGGTGGGAATTGAACACTAATGGTCTTGATGGCAAAGGAATTCGCCACTGTTAATTTTGAAATAACCTCAGTTAATTAAGAGTAGGATAAAAATATGTAAAAATCACAATGCAATACCGCAAAATGCTCTCTTGAGTGCATGGCCGCTGTGCTACTCTTGTGACACAAAAGCGAAACAAACAGAAAATTCCCATTACTCTCTCAAATACATGCATGTGAGGGCACCGTGGGAGCACCTACACACGCACTAACACGCGTATGCAAATTCACACATGCAAGTTGTTGTTGACATGTGTTGAAGGTGTTATTGTGCCACAGCCAGTTTGCTACATGTGCTTTACTGATCATCTATTTATTATGTATTGCACTGTAAGGTCCTTGTGACGGGGTTCTCTGGCAACCAACGACGCAGGCTGAGGCGGTTCCTTTGTTGCTGGTTTATTGTGCTCCGTGCCAGTTTGTGCTCAGCAGTGTAAGGTGATCAGATAATTCAAGGCAAAACTATTTACATATATATACAAGGTTCTGACAAACATCCAGGAAATAAATTTGTCTGTTGCAAAATGATCTGCCTTCTTGGAGCCTTCTTTCCATTGCCTGCACTACAACCAGAATGACCCCTTCTTACTCGGACAAGCCTCCGTAAATTCTGTTAGCCCCGCCTTTCAGCCTCAATTATCCCTGATTTCCCCACATAAATCGTTTTTTCACCTGATCCATGATTCCATATCATAGGAGTGAATACAACCAAGTACAGATAAATCAAACAATTCATTTCTTAATGATACTTTGAGCAGAGCTCCCCAAATACAACAATACTAAACATTTTTAGAGACAAAAATATTTTGGCGGCATTCGGTGAATCACGTGATGGTGACATCACTTCCGTACGCTGATAGGCTCAGTCAGATGAGGCCGGAGTGGGCGTTACCCTGTGTTTGAGCCCCGCAATGGCGCTAAGGGAAGAGGACAGTAAGTCAATGACTCAATGACACAATGACACAATCACATTCAACACGGCAATGATATTAAGCGTGCACCCTTAATAATGCTAGGCGAGTCTGAGAGATCTTTGCTAAGTGCTGTCGGAGTTTAGCGTAAGCGCGCCGGTGTGCGTGTGTGCGTGCGTGCGAAGGGCGGCTATTGGTCGCTTCGTTACAGTACTGTTTTGCAACATAGCTGTGGCAGGCTACACTACTGATCCTTCTCATCATCCTCTACTCATCCCCCAGACAAGAACTTCCACAGTTTGATGGTAGACTGTACAAGACAGTTTTAAAGTTTGTTGGTCCTGCACTTAGGGAGTGGTAGTCGAAGGCTAAACAGCCTCATCTGGTTGCAGATGACAGAGAGCAGAGGGTAACTGGAAGTGTCCAAAATGTTTGTTCGTAGTCCTGCTCCCTGTCACTGTCACCAGAGAGTTGACCACAGCGCTGGCCAGCCTAATCAAGTTGTCACACTCGGACGTGTCCTTCTTGGATGTGCTACAGCTGTACCCCCCCTCTTGGATGTGACTCACATCTCAAAGAGTGACAGGTTTCAAAAACCCATATGTAAAGCTATATATTCAAATGTGCAAAAGAGCACATATGAAGGGACACACCCACACACCCACAAGATGTCTTCTTCTGAGTTTGCCTGGGGTTGCGAGCCACTGAGTCACCAACACTCCTTCATCCCCTTTCACATCACTCCCTGGTAATGAGACAGCTGGGTATATGCACATTAGATGGTGTCCATATCACGACCCACACAAATACACGTACCTTGACAGACAGGAGAGTCAGTTTTGGAGTGAGTCAGGAAGCTTTCAGACCCATGTATAAAGTTATTATAATCCTCTATGTCCATAGCTTTAAAATCCCCCATCATCACAGGTATAGAGCTCTAATGAATGCAGGGATAATAATTCCAACAAATGGTTTCATGAAACATTCATGTACTTTGTGGAGTATTGACGATTGATTAATCTCAAAGTTGTTGAAGTTCTTACCTGCTTGTAAGAGGACTGACTACTTCCATTTCATGGTTCAAGAGTCTGGCAACGAGTCAAGGCAGATTGGCTCAAGGTTAAACGCTTTGGCAAGACAGTCATTAGTGTGCAGTAAGTGCAGGCTGGTGGAGAGAGAAAAGCTCCACATCTTGATTTTTCCAGCGAGACGTCACCCACACAGAGTATAGGGCCTGTGTGGGCAGGAGTCAGATGTCACAGAAGGCTTGACGTAGCCGCTCTCACAGTTTGCACTTATTATCACCAGACATATTCAAGTAAGAGCATCTCACTCAAGTATGTGCAGCTGATTGTTTCGTACTGGTATGAGTCAACACACAAAGACCTCTTTCTCTCCACACCTCCCTGGCCATCTCTCCACAAAATAAGCATGGAGGCAAACCAAGTCCCTCATAACCTGAAAATGAGGTTTGCAATTTGAAGAGCACGGCAGATACTAACATCTGGAGCGGGTGGAGTGGCCCATTACTTATTCGAAATTGGCCAAGTACTGTTGTACATTGATGGCCCAACTCCTGGTGGCAGGATGTGATCCACCACACTAAAATGAGTGTTGATGGTACCAGTAAAAGCTCACGTTTTCCCCATAACAACGCAATTTGCCAGTTACTGGTCATTAGTAGGTTTGGTGAACAGAAAGTCCTCAATTTGTATTCCTGGTTACAATTGAGCTCATTCCTCCCACACTTTTCCTGTTGCTGCGTACCTATCTGAAAACAATGCCTCTGCCCATTTGGGAGGGGATATTTGACTCTCTGACAGTTTGTAGGCAGCTCCCTGTCAAATCTTAGGCTAGCAGCAAACACATACCGCAGAGACATGTGCCGCACTCTCTCCTTCTCAACTTCTTGCTGTTAGGTCTATACCAGTACATCCCATCACTTGTCCATCACAATTTTTAGCTTCAGGTGCAGCCCTCATCTGGTTCATAGCACACAGGAGACACAATAGAGCAGAAAGACAGAGAGGCAGGGGGGAGGAGGGGGTTAGGAGAGAGAAAGAACAATCTCCTATCACATAGCTTTACAAACCACCAGGAGGAGATGGAATTAAAAAAAACAAAAAACAAAAAACAAAAAAAACAGGCTCACCAACCAACAGAGAGAAAAGTTTAATTCCCAATGCCAGCTGTTTCACTTTTGTGTCGGTCAATCATATCAAAACCCTAAACATCAACTTAGCCAGAAGTTAAACTGAAAACACAATTTATGAAGCTAACATCTCAATGTTGGATTTGAAATTAGAATTCTGTTGGAAAATTTCTGAAAACGTGTGACAAATAAAAAGACTACAATGTGAGCTCATTTGCATTTTGAGGAAAGTGACGTTTACGCAATTGACAATAGTCCTGTTATTTGTCATTTCTCTGTGCTGAATTAATTTAAGCCATCTGTCACTGCAACTGCATCACATTTTGAACATCTTTCCTTACAGAAACCAACCCAATAAGACATAATATGTAGACTTTGTCCTTCCATTGCTGAGATTTCACATCACATTTTTCCAGGTCTCTCATTTAGGAGTGGAATGTCTTCCCATTATGCATCATCCCATGGGATTTGCTCCTGCCTTTTTTTCTCCCAGGGATAAGTTTCAGTAATTGGTTGTGCAATGTAAGCTGTCCTTCACTCAACAAAAACGCAATGCGAAGACATCAACAGGGAAGAAAAGGGCACAGACGATTGACGCAATTCATTATATACGCACCTGAAGGCTCCTGGCTGCTCCAAAGAAACTTTTAGTTCGGTAGACAGCACAGGGCCAATAAGATCTCACACAGACCCACACCTCAATCACTGCTGTGGGATGTGCAGCTGGAGCACTTTAATCAAAATGCAGGGTGAGGAGGTAAGACATAAAAAAGTGTGAAGATAGTGCCTGGGTGTGCGTCTAGCTTTTATGGACTGCACAAATACTGTCTTGAGTCAATCTAAAGTTGTTCCGTGCAGTGCTGCCTGACTGGCTCTGTACTGTATTTTAATACACCTGTAAATGGTGCAAACATTCATCCTTGTAACACCACACCCAGCCCATACAACAGTAGATTTTCAACCATTATTTATACTATTATGGGGACTATTCAACTCATCAATGTCATAAAATTGAATGCACTCGAGCATGATTTTGCAAAGGTACTGGAAATGTGTGCCAATTCACAACAAATGGTGTATTTCAAAACATGTGACAAATGTGGTCACATAACCCTTGCATCTGACCAATAAAGTCTACCTGCAAAATGTTCTCCCAGTAGGTTTTCTGAGTGATGCAACACAGCAAGCAATATAGAGATTGTATAAATGTATTGAGAGTCACCACTTGGCTGTTGTGGCAAAATTGCTAAGAACAATCTATCAATCCTGACTGTAGATAGCAAAAGTTAAGTTGTTCGGACTCGAGGTCCAACTGACAACTCGTTAATTCTAATTTTATACTGCTTCAGGTCGAATGTGTTAGATGACAAAAAATGGAGTGCCAAGGTGACATTGTCTAAACAGCTACAAAATCTTGTGGGCACATGTTGGATATGAATAACTTCTCCACGTAAACATAATAAAAAATATGTATGATTGAATAAATGAACTTAATAAAATCTAAATGAAGGTAATGAAATGTCTCTGCCGAGCAGCACATGCATGTGGGCAAGGGGCTGGCTGAGAACTACTCCATATTTATTGAGGAGATTATTCCAAATATTTCTTTTTCCCCCTTTCAAGACTCAGTAGGGCATTCATTTATTTCCTCTGTAATTATCCCTTCCCCATTGGCTTAAATCCCACTCCACATTATGAGCCAAGTTCTGAAATGTAATGAGCACGAATTTGGTCCAATTTTGTGAAGGTACACAAAGAGACACACACGGCTGGTGAATGCCCACCATGCTGTTTTAGTCCAAAACATGTTGTGGTAAATGATGATGGAAGAAAATTATGCAATCACGTCCACTGTAATTGTGAGGACAACCAAAACAATTAAAAGTAGTCCCACCATGTCGAATGTTGAAATACAGTATTAACCAGAAAGTACATACATGCACTTTATATTGCACGAATATGCATATGTCCAAGCCGGTGACAATCTTGAATCTTGCCGATCATGATTTTTCTCTCACATTTAAGTCGTTTCTCCTCGAGACTTACTGTATATGTTTTTGTCAAGCCAGCGTCAACTGCAGTCATATTACGACAACCTGAAGACATTAAAGTTGATGTTAATTGCGTTTCTCCACACCGAGACCTATCATTTGTAATCTGAGCATCACCTCAAGTGCCACTCGCAACTAACCGGTGAAGTTGATAATGTTGAATGGAGCATTTCTCAGTGAACAAGGCGCTATGGGGCTGTTAAGTGTGCTCTGCGACACCTTATTCACATTTTGTCGCGCTGTGGAACCTATGAGACGCGCCGCTCGTCCTGATGAAGAGCGGGCGAGAAGGTGGTAGAAAAAGGGGGGCATGAGGGACGGAGGGAGGGATGAACCACCACGAGGAGGGAGCCTGCATCACCTCCTCCTCCCTCATGCTGCGCTTACTCGCGTTCCTCCTCCTCCTCCTCTTCGTCCTCGCTGTGTCCCGGGCACAGGTGCCTCCCAACTAACGAGGCTCGGACTCAAAGCCGAGTCCCTTCCCGCCTCTACCCGCGACGCTCGTGTCGCTCCGCGGACTGCGCAGCCGCCGGAGAGTGGCCGGCGTCCGGGTGGGAGCCCCGGGACCTGAGCGCCGCGAGCCCCGAAGGAACGCGGCCGAAGAGGTGTGGGACCGCGAGCAGGAGAAGGAGGCAGAGACGAAGAGTGAGAGAGAGATACGGAGCGCACCGAAACACGCTGTGAGAGACACAAACGGAGCTTTGTCTGAGCCGCGCTCACGGGGGAGTTTTTTGGACATTTATTTATTTTTTAACCGAGGAGTCGTCAACAACTTGGTCGTCACCGGCCGCTCAACGCCGGACCGCGCCTGCTGAGGGGGACCGTGGAGATGCGCGATGTAACATGGATATCCGAGAAGGGATAAGACACCGCAGTGGAGACGCTCAGGTAGAAAAACACACTTCATGCCTCTGTCGGACACACTCTTGCCTTCTACTCTGTCACATAATTTAATATCGTCCATAAATTGTGTGACAACAACCCAGTTGCTTTTTCTACACCGTACTTACACACAGCAAAATATCAAATTCTCCCTCGATATTGGCGGGAACTGCATGGACAGGCAATACTACAGCGCGTTTACTATCAGTGTAATCATATTCAAATTTATTCATCACGAAGACATTGAAAAGTCTAGGGATTCCTACCATTCGTTCATTTGTGTTCCGACGCACATATCGCCTGGAGTGCATGCCTCAGTAGCACCATTGACGAAATACCACAAGAACTCCCACACTATTAGATCCACCAGTCCCAATTAAATTGAGCTCATGTTTTTGTGACATTCTCATACGAGACCAATCCAGCTAGTCACGTTTCCTTCATTTAGAACCACCGTGGAACTCTAACAAGGGGATCTGACTGCCTCCGCGCTCCGTCGTGTGTGGGTTCCATTGATCGCGCCAGGCTTATAACTTGATTGCAATTCTGATGAAGTTCTCGACAATCCAAGTGCGCCTACGTCTGAGATACGAGAGAGCTGCTGCCTGTGCATGCTGATTGACCCATTGAGTAAATTGCACTTAGCCCAGAATCCAGTTGTAGCATTTAGTACCTTCCCCTCTTCGGTGTGTGCAAGTGTGCGTGTGTGTGCGCGCAAGTGTGCGTGTGTGTGCGCGCAACTGTGTGTGACTGTGTGTTTGTTTGTGGCTCAGTCACCCTTGAAGGCAATTGCTCAAAAAAAAATAGAAAAAAAAATAGAGGGAGAGAGAGATTGAAATAAGATAAAGACAACTGATAACTATTATAAACCAAATGCTCAAGACATATTTCAGGAATTGTTAATTTGTATTTCATCTAGTAGTGTGCTGATAGCTTGGCACTTCATATGGAGTTACCCACTGAGCCATACTCTCCTGTGTGTCGAAGCAGAAACGTTGGTAAGACAGCACACTCCATCAACAATAGAGATTGGACTGTATTGACGTGGTTGTATTTTCACCATAAAAGATTTTTTTCCAGGGCAAATATATGTTAAAGCAGCAGGACTCATACATGCATGAGCTTTCACCCTCCTCCTTTACCATAGTGGCGAGGTGAGTGAGTCCCTGTAGGACCACCGCGCACAGTATCAATACACTATACGTACATAGTACATCTGCTTCAAGAGATCCTTCCCCCGGGGCCCTCCGCTTTACAATCTACACTTCTTGTTATTTTTCACGCTTGTTCAATGTTGTTGAAAATTGGTCATCTTGCATCCAAAATGAGCTGGTCATGTCTACACAGTTGAATTAGTGATATTCTTCTTTGACATCCCCGCCCAAAAGGCAGCAAGTAAAAGAAGACAAACTCATTTTCATAGAGGGCCACATTAACATAGCGGTTGCTCTCAATGGGCCAGATGTAATGCTAAATATAAAGATAAATGACAAAAAGATAATAAAAGAAGTATGAATCGATTTGAATGTAAAACACATGTAACTACCCATTTAAATTTTTTTAACTTTGACTCAAAAATAAAATATTCACCTTACTAATATTACATATATATTTGCACAGGTGTAAAAATATTATCTATTTCCTCTGTTATGAAGTAGGCTACATCCTTGAGATTCATTGCACAAGGAAACATGAATTTAAAAATCATCAGTTAACAATCAAATCAACCAATAAACAAGCTAGTTCCTTCACTTGGTCCAGGATTGTGCTTCTTCACAAACTGGTTTTAAAAGTGTGTATGTAGTCAGGGCACAACTTCTCACTCATACTTACAAATCCTCGAGCTGATTCGCCTATGTCCTGGAATCATGTAGGTGTTCTGGAATATTCATCCACAAGAGCCCCAGATACAGTATATGAGCAAAGGGACTTGAGGGAGAATGCTTTACTTGTGTTTATTCACAACAATTTTGATTTCAGAATGAACTCCACACTAAAATGAAAACGGAACATTGGAATGATTGAGTGTCTTTGCCTCTACCAAATGCTGAGCTTGTTGTCCTTGAGGCGCAATCATTCCTGAAAAATGCACTTTTGACATATTCAATCAACTTAATTGTTAAGTTTTGATTTATTTAGTGGCAGGTTTGAGTGACAGGATGTGCATGCACGCGAGCTCCCTGTGATGTTTGGAAAAGCAAGGGGCCATTGTGTGTGCTATATCACGAGCATGGCTTGTGTGCTTAAATGAAAACACCAGCAGTCCCTTTGATTTTTGCCACTGTTTGAGTTCGAATGCTGGCTTTGCTAGAGGAATAGGTTGGCACATTCCTGGACTCTGACACTGTTCTTTGTTTAGTTGCCAAAATAAAGATCCCTGACATGCCCTGACGAGGTGGCCTGGTGGTCAGGAGTGGACTTCCATTGAAATGTACCCACAACTATGGGTTTGCATCCCACCCTCTGCTTAACGATGGACCTCCAATCAAAAGTACCATATACAGTATACTCAGGTCTGCGTCGTAGCCTCGTCAGTGCCTTTCCAACGCAACTCAACAGCACACTCAAACTTTGTCAAATTCAAGTTTTCTTTAATTTCCGGGATCACACATCAACAGATCAATAAAGTATCTACTAACCTACCTACCTACCAAAAATAAGCGTGGACAGTATCAGGAATTAATGGGATTAAAAATTCTAGGTCCCTCCCCTGTCATGTTTAAGAGCGCACCTCTTCATTGTTTTTTCTACAACAGCCACACTGATGGATGACAATCAGCAATAAAGGTGAAACGAAACACTAACATCTCTTTCTGCGTGCTTTAGCATCTGTTCACCTCCCTCTTTGTATTATCACTTGTAAACTACTCCAACTCCTTTTTTCAATTTAATCTTAAAATGTGCTGTTTTTGTCCATTTGGCATGTGCACCGGCTGGATGAGAAACTGGATCATATTTCTTGTGCATCACCCAGCTCTGCGAATAGTTGCTCAACTGTGATATGCTGTTTGCAGGGTGGAAGTTTTAGTGTTTTCCTCTTTTTTGTTTGCTTTTGTCCAAAATGTCCACAATATATGTCCCTTACGAGGGACATATCTTCTATCACTACCTTAGAGCAGTTTTTCCCAACCTATTTCAGCCATGGCACACATTTTACATCAGAACATTCTTACGGCACACCACCGTTGTCCGAGAGTTGTTAGGGGAGGGTGTGGGGCTTGCGAGCTGGTCTTTCCATGATTATCTGATTATCTGTCGTCAGTGGGGGATGTGGTGGGTGGTTGCGCAATTGTCTTTATGCAGTTGGCCATGAGTTGTCGGCGGGGGGCAAGGGGGGGGTTCCCCAGTCTGAATGACATCACTGACAGCGGTCATCGATTGTCGTAAGCGGGCCATGTGTGGCGTCTATGGACCATATGAAATTGGACATTTCTCAAGGCACACTTGTGCTTGAGAAAGACTGATTTGGAGGATAGTTTTTTCTATGTGACAATCTTGCTCTCCCTTATACCAAAAATACTGTGCCCAACCTACTCCGCTGCCCTATACCTACCTACCTACCTACCTACCTACCTACCTTTTTTGACGTTTGTTATCATGTGTCACCATGGTCATTTACAAGAGTTGTACTTGCTGCATCCTTTGATTTGGAGGCGTGTGATGAATGGAAATATTCACGACGGGGAGCAATTTGACATGTCTTTGCAACTTCTAATCTTCTCCTGAGCACCACTAGAAAATGAATTTTAAATGACCGCAGACACTTGGAGGCACGAGACGAACCTGGCACACAGTAAAACACTGGTGGAACTGCAGATCAAGTGAAGTTACAGCTTAGCTGATGAAAGATGCAGCAGTCAAAGCTACTCCTTCCAGGTGGTTCCTGCCGTGTGTGGGAGTACGAGCTCATTCATGATTCAGTACTGATGTGTGGATAAGGGCAGTTTGTACGTTGTAGTGTGAATTTTATTGTCAGCTGCTCTCTTTGACCAGAATGACTGGAAGTGCCCTTATCTAATAATACATTTTTCAGCTCTGCAAAATTGACGGTGCGGTCAAGACTGGCCACCAGTGCAGGGGGTCAAATCATCTGCCAGCTCAGTCTATGTGTTATATCAACCAAAGCTGCGTCCATCAAGGAAGAGGGGAGGCAACACATTTTGAAGCTGAAGAAGAGGAACTGTCTGTGTGCAAAGCTGAAGCTTTGCTTAAAGTGGCTGGATTTTTTTCATAAAGTGGAGGAGAATAAAGCACTCATCTTTACATTATGGACACCATCTGCCACTCTGTTGCATTGGCATCAGTTCCGACTGCAGCAGTTCAAATCCCGCAAGTACAGAGTACAGGTCATTCTGCTCCCCAAACAATAACTCAAGTTTCATTTGGCCAATATGAATATACTGACAAGGATAGAAACACAAACAGGCAGGTTGCCTTGCATTGAAAAGTGGTGCCTGCTGTCAGGATCCTATCTCTGGCTAAGGTGGTGAGATATGGAGTCTATGATGAAATTTCCCTCTGCTCCCTCACATTTGTACTCATTACCTGGCTGCCAGCTGTGCAGTGGATGAATCTCAGCATGCAGCCTGTCAAACCATTTATGCCCCAGCATCCCTTCTTTACTCCTCTCAAAAACACAAACAATTCAACTTCTTTGGCTATTTTGTTCATCTTGGTGACGGATTTCTGAAACATTGAGACTTGCACTCAGACTTAATTGTGAATGGAACAGGGTCAAGCAGGTTCACATCCTCTTGGAAGTGGCAGGTCACTACATGTTTGAGAAGTCCCCTGCCATCAGATACAGTATTGTGGTTCTGATCTGTGGTGTCCTCTTGTTAATGATGACAAGAGTTTAGTATATTTGTCATACTAAAATAGCCATTACGTTGATTGACCTATGTTGACTGCCTCCCTCCATTAGATAGCGAACAAACTGCGTTGACATCTGCAAAATGACCAAAAAAGCTTCACCCTGCCGATCATGGCACCAATCAATTTTGTAGACGTTTTCCATGTTTTCCCCTCAGATGGAAAGATAAGTGTTGAAATTGTTCCTCACTACGAGCAATCAGTTCTCATCTGGCACCTGACCTTTAGCAGATACTCTCAGTTAATCACGACTTGGCTGCAAATAAACAGTTTGATCTCCCAATAGCAAGCATGGACGGCTTGGCACACAGAACACATCAGTGGCAGAGCCTATGAGTTTGGCAGAAACACAGGAATTGATGATGATTGTCCAAATGCCTGAGCTGAAAATGGCCATGTGATGCTGAACGGAAATCGTAAAAGGGTGTTTTCCAGGGTCAAGTACATGCATCAGGTGCCCTGATGCATGTACTGTTTGGCCACCTCAGCGATATAGGACTTGTCACAATAATGTCCTAATTTTCAAGGAACAAAGTGCAACGCTCCTGGGATGAAACACATTTCTTGTTCGCGCAAATTAGATCAGGAGGAGTCACTCTAATCGTGGAACACCGATCTGTTTTTTTTGGTTTCCAGGGAAAGCGACGATTTTAAAGCGTCTCCCTCCCCGTTGGTAACTGAAATCTCACGCGGCACCTAAACAAGGGAATCAGTTTGCAATGACAGCGATGCGACCATTTGAGGTCATCTGGTTAATTCATTCACTCTGTTGTGGTCGTCAGAGAGTGGTGCCAAAGGCCCTGTCCCCCTAAAGGTGGGCTGCTGTGCATCAGAAGTCTTCCCTTGCCAGCTACTCCCTCCTGCCAGCCCCCAATGCTTACACACACACACACAGACACACGCACACACACACACACACACATGCCTGATTATGTTGAGCGGCAGAGATACAGTATGTACACACTGTATACAGTGGAGTGGAGCATCTCCCTAGTTGACTCATGGAACCACTGTCAGCTTGGAGATGGGATGTCAGGAGGGAGAAACTGGAAATGAACTGAGCCTTCAGGGCCAGACACCGACAGAATTTGTGGGATCATTAAGTTGTAAGATGACATGAAAATCTTTCAAAAATTGGCTCCTTTGTGTAGATATCAATTTTTAAAAAGCACAGCACTAGCATAGGAATCAATGTTTTCCTCTTTTGATTGTATTACTGACCAACTGTTCTGACTGTTACCTGCAGTTTTATGCAATAAAATGTTGTGTTGGAATTCACAGGTACATTTGGGAACAGAAAACACTTAAACATTAAAAATGACTCTGTACATGGTATGCGTTATTCATAAGGTAATTACTAATACATTCAGAATATTAAAAACTGCAAAGGAGGCAGTCAATGGACAGACGCATCCAAATGTATTAATTACAACCTGTAATTATTGAAGCTGTCTCTCCTCTTGGTTATATACATTTTGTAATTTAGAAAGAAACAAACAAGAGCAGTTTTGCTTGAACTGGAGGGTTTATTGGCCTGACATTTCCCATCTTTCTACCAAACAAAGCGCTCTGGCATCCAAAATTAGACAGCATTGAAATTAATTTACCAGGGAGTGTATAATTTGATGCATAAAGGAGAACTTAGATAGAATGTGGTGGTGTAAATTTACATGCTCCTTTTTTTTCCCCTCCTGCATGGATTAATTTATTCATCGCCTCTCTCACGATTCCCTCAGAGGAGGAACGCTCCAAAAATATCCACCAGCTTGAACGATTTGAAGTCTCTGTGTTTTATTATTAAAAGCCAACATTTACTCAGGATATTTGCATCCTAATAACTCCAAGATAAGTTGGAAGTAAGTCGACACCAAATCTCCATAATGAGATTTATGAGAGAAAGTGTTGCCTTTAGTAGTCTGGCAGTAGGAGAAGCGACGTGGGTGTTGGTGAGCATGGCGGGCACGTGTGTGAAGTATCTGCGCGAGCATCGGCGTGCTCCGTCAAGCCTTTCAGCGGTGCGGAGATAAGAGGCAACCAGATAAGTGAGAGAGCGCCGACGTCTCATCTCCGCCTCGCCTCTCCTTTCTTTGGTGCCAGACGATTCTGTGCATGGTTATTAATTTGCCTCGCGTTTATTTCAGCCTGCCGATGTCGAATAGTCAAAAGAGACGGTGTCATTTGTCAGTCTGATGTCCCAGAGCGCATCACAGTGGCCAAAGACAAAGATGATGGCAAATTTCTCCTCTTCATCACTTGTTGGCATGCATCCAATGCCAAAAGCTCATCCGTGGCTTTATCACAGACATCGGCAAAGTGAAGATGTCGGAGTGCTCAGACAGAGAAATATGTCACCTTTCCCTCATAAGTGACAACACAAACGTGCCTCATTATCAGCAGACTACTCCCTTTTTCCCTCTCTCTGTCTAGACTGGGTTTGAGCACAAGCAGAGATGACTCACAGGGATGACTTACGGTTTAGTCCTTGAGAAAAATCAATTGTGTGGCTCTCCCTGGGGAGCAATGATGGTTTTGCACTCCATACATTCAGCTCTTTATGTCAGAAATTTATAATCCGTCCAACTCGGAGGAATTTGGCGAGAAGGGAACAATACTTCATTACATAGCGGGGACGTGTCTTAGAAGTGCTGCACCTCTTTTTCTTTTGTCTCAGAAGGTTTAGGAACACGTCAGCGAGCTCCTTCATCCTCCTCTCACAGGTCCGATCCCCATTATACAGTTCTAATCACGCTAAAGCAAAATGGAGGTCAGGAGTGTTCTAGTCAGTCCTCGCCCCAGGTAAACTTATTTTTTTGTGTGTCACAATGCTGAGTCAAATGGTTACTTGGTGTTGGTACCAAGGCAGTGTCCAATGAGAGACAATTATTCCCTTGTGAAATATCGACTGTCAATTACACAGCTGCTGCAGTTTCTTATCTCTTTGGTTGATACTAAAAGTTTAAACTGTAAACTTAAAGGCATTTTTGTCACGCTTTGGTGGACCTGTAAAAGGGCTTGTTGTTACTGGCGAAGGAGCAGCAGGGCAGTTGAAGAGCAAGAAGGTATTGAACACTGAATTTGTTGTTCCCATTGTCTTTGTTTTTGGCCTTAAGGTGTCGTCAACAGTACGGCCGATAGTAACAATGATTGACATTCACTCTCAAATTCAGCTCGGGTAGCTCGGTTGCTGGTGCAATATTTATGCCTTTACCTCTTTTAAGGGCTTCTCCAGACATATAATCTGAGAGCAAACTGTTTATAGTGAGTTTGAATCTACAAATCTTACAGAAGCAAAGCACTACACGCAATAATATATGTAATCCTCCTCCAGTGCTTTGCTAACCTCTCACCCCTTTTCCTCCCCCTGTTTGACAGAACTGATGAAAGCACCGCGACCAGACAGAAGACGTGATCCTGCACACCTGTGATTGGATGTGAGCTCATATTGACCTCTGAGACCATTAGAATGGAGTTGCCATGGAAACTTATACTGCTGCTGTCATTGGTGAAGTGCCTGACAGGTAAGACTCCCAAAAGCCCAGTTTTGCCGTAAGAGTGTTTGGGTAATGAGTGGATATTAATGTTTTGAATGAGATCACAAATCAGGCATGAGCCATTAGACTGTGAGAGCGCCTGTGGTGTGTCCGCTTTGTCAAACACAGCCTTGTTTGTGCAAAGGCCTCTATATTGGCAGTTGGTGGCAGTAAGTCGCCCTCCATTGTCGCTCCATCCTGCGAATCTGGCTTTAAGGCTTCCATCACTTTCAGGCAGTCCTTATCTGCTCGCTGAGCGTGTGTCTGCTCATTTTAAAGAGCACTTCAATAGCGCGCCTAATCGAGATCGTCCCAGCAGCACGGAAATCTTGTCATTGATCGCAATGCTTAATGAGAGACCTAATTTCACTGCCGTCACAAAATGCACGTGGTCAGAGCACTCCCTTTTTCTTTCTCTTCCTCTCTCTCGCCACCCCTCTCCCCCCCCCCCCACACACACACACACACCACCACCACCACCACCTCGCTGGCTTTC
>OMPJ01008066.1:15201-41841 GCA_900312935.1 Carapus acus | reverse complement strand
GCGGAGCGGGTGAGAAGAAGAATGAAGGCTTTGTTGTGGGAGCAGAGAGGTATCTGGAGTAATGAATAATCTTTCATGTTGCCTCGCTCTTAGTGAGTCGCCCCTCCTCATAGCTGGGACCTGAAATAATTAGTGTGCCATAGATTTTTGAGTAAGAGACCCTGACCATGTGTGTTTGTTTGCCATCTTTCAAAATTGTGACAGCATGCCACCAACCGCAATTGCCAACATGGCAATTAGCATCGCTTATCACTAGATTCACACACATCAGTGGCTGTCTAATTAGGCTTACCATAGGGAATAGTGTTGCACTGAGGGATTACAATTTTGTACACATTGGATGGCATATTACTCCTGACTCAGGTATTTGGTTAAATAAACAGTTGAGCACAAATGAGAGAGTGCAGGCAATACTGTGGGGCAGTATTACAGGCCATTTTATCTTCGCCAGCAGCCACCAAAGTGAGTGTTCATAATGCATGGATTGGATACCAAGAAAGTGACATTTGGAGCTTTGCAGTCTGCAGCAGTTGAGGCAAAGAGTTGGAGGTGGTAATCACTGCATTACGCACAGCCCCGGCCTCATTTTCAAGGCCTCTTACATTTGCAGTTCGAATCATGCAGTAACTAAGCATTAATATTCAAGCATAGGGTTACATTACATATGCTCTGCTCACAACATAAGTGTGGCGCGGCGGTGTAATGATAGCCTCTCAAGCCACCGTGCGTCAGGGAAAGGCGTACTTGCTATTTTATCACATAGTGGTACCGAGGCGCGCTGGATAGGCAGTCGGTCGGTTGTTGACCTCCACTTTTATTGACGTTTGCTTAGTCTTCCTGGTTGAACATGGGCTGTGTGGAAGAGGTAGTGGACCACAGGGAAAGCTGTCCCTCAGTGAGTTCATCTGTTGTTCATCTGTTATCAAGCTCCCTTTTCCCTCTTCCTCCCTTACGGTCTGACAGGCTGAGGGCAGAGGTGATCACCTGATCACTTCTCTGTTTCCTGAATTGATTGATCATCTCGAAGAGAAGGAGTGAGAAGATGTAAAAAATTCAAGATTCAAGATTCAAAGCTTTATTGTCATATGCACAGTGTAGAAACAAGTTTCCCTGCACAATGAAATTCCTACTTTGCCGCCCTGCACAGGATGCCATGCGTAAGGAAGCATGAAATAAAGAAATAATAAATAATAAAGAAATAACAAATAAAGATAAAGAAATGATAAAGAAAAAGGTCTGTTCAATTGATACATTTGCAATAATATTCCAACATCTGTGAAGGAGAAGCTCTACATCCTGTTCCTAGTCTCCAGTTTGGCCAGTCACTGAGCACCACTCAAAGCCTCAGTATGGTGTTAATGAGGACCACGATGTAGCCACAGCTCAAAAAGGTTTGAATTGGACACCTTGCTGTGCTTCCCAAATCATGGCAGCCCTCCAAAAATCAGCTGCAATCGTCAGAAACATCTGCATTCGGGAAGGGTTGAGAATGATAAAAAGTGGGTGAGATTGCTGCTGGCAAGGTTTTAACTGCTAATGAAAAATTTACTTGAAATAACATACAGGCAATGAGGTCTTCATTTATGCGCTTGGCTGCAGAAGTAAGGTCCTGACCTTCAATCTCGTGAATTAAAGGTCTGTGCTGTAATGTGATTATCACAAGTGCCTTGGTAGCGCACCAGCCAATCAGAGAGCAACACTACAATTAAACGTATCAGAGAACATTTTTATGTAGTTAACAAGTAGGAAGCAAAAACACCTTTTGCATACTTCATCATCAATACAGGCAGAGAAATCAACTCGAGCTAATTCAATCTCTCATAGTTGTGGCA
This sequence comes from Carapus acus, assembly GCA_900312935.1. Taxonomy (NCBI): domain Eukaryota; kingdom Metazoa; phylum Chordata; class Actinopteri; order Ophidiiformes; family Carapidae; genus Carapus; species Carapus acus. Next base: position 40,009 of record OMPJ01008066.1, on the reverse strand, counting down.
AATGTTTTGCACATGTTTAGCAAACGTAGTCGGGGTGACCTTGGGCTGACCGCTTTTCGTACACTACGGTGCCCGTGCCTCACTGCACGATAGCAGTTTCAAATATTGATCTGGGCCATTGATTCATCCCGAACTTTATTGAGGCTTTCGAGGATTACCTCATCAGCGGAATATCTTTGAGGTATGGAAATGTTGCCACCGGTAGCTTCATTCTCCATCCACTTTTATCGGGGCTTAATGTTTTCACCCAATCCTTGTACCTTCAATTAAACAGCAACATTAATGAACCTCTGTGATGAGTTATATGTTTCAGTTCAACGCAAATGAGTTTTCTGGCTGTCATAATATGACACCTGGAGCTCCATGGCAAGCTCATTCAACTGCCACATTTTCATTTCAGCTACAAAAATTATAGAGAGGGGGAGGCATGTAGAGGAACGTCTGCTGTCTCTGGGATTGGTTTGTTTTATTGTCATGACGGAATTATTTGTGTCACGTTTATCGCTCAAGCGTAAACCTTGTGAGCAGCGAGGTGGAAGTTCATTTTCATGCAGGTTAAGAGGAAAAATCCCCGCAGCTGTTTTAAACAACAGTCTTGAATACTAAGATGAGAAGTGCTAAAAATATAGGACATTCTATAAGGGTATTTAACGATAGCTTATTTCCACTTTCGATGCAGTTATCATGTTACTCTCCCAAAAGAGTCAAGAAGTGAGATAGAGTCATTGCCATTGTCGTTTAAAAATAAAGCACTAAACAACAAACAAAAGTTTACTAATAGCTGCTGTACACAAGGTATCCCCTCTTGACTATGTATGGACATGTTGCTGTGCCACTCTGAAGCAAGATAAATGTTGGTGGTGGTGCCAAGCATAGTAGCGGGTGAAGTGAATAATTCTGAACAAATGATTTACCAGCCAATCCTAAGGAATAAAACTAAGAGCTTTTAGAACAGTTCCATGACAAATGGCATCCTCTGTGTCAAAATACTGTATATTTCTTGTGGCCTATGTATGGAAAGCAGCCTTTAACTTGATGTCCCCACAATACAAATGTAGTGCGAGTTCTGATCAAATCAAGGTAGTGTTCCCCCAATAAATTCAGCACTTAATCCCCTTAGTTCACACACCTGCGTTACTGTGTTTCATCCATGCTCACCTTGATTAACGACAGGTCACTCCACGATATTGGTGGCCTTTGTGAGCTGCCACAGTGTGGTCATCAAAGGAGTCGATTGTAGTCATTAAACAAGTTGTGACGTAAGACCGATGGAGAGATTATGGTTGGGTGCAATCATATCTAAGGACAGGTTTTCTTTTACATCTGCTCTAATTTCTTTTGATTTTAGTTAATAGAACAAGCTGTGATGTCAGACTGATGGAAAGGTTATGGTTGGGTGCAACCATATCTGAGGACAGGTTTTCCATTACATCTGCAGAAATTCAAACTTTCATCAACAGAACCTTGATGCCTTGAGTAGAGATGTCCGATATTGGCATAAAAATGTAATATCGGTATCAGATTTTTTGGCTTTAAAACCGATAAAATAAAAACCGATAAAAATAGAACAATGCTTGCGTTACACCGAAATAGTGCCTATGCGCTCCTTAAGCGTTAACCGGCGCACATATCGGTATCGGCTGATATCGGTATCGGTAAATTTAGAGTTGGACAATATCGGCATATCGGATATTGGCAAAAAAGCCAATATCGGACATCCCTAGCCTTGAGTAATGTAGACAATTTGACTAAAACAGAGTTAACTATGATGTCATACAACAGGTGAGGAGAAGAACACAAACAACCCCAGAACTTCAGTTCAAATCTTGGTGGTCTAATATCCCATCAATTTGGTGTGTTCGTTTTCAGTGCTCCAGTTCAAGTTTGCCATTCAAAATGTTCGGTGCGCTCAATGGTGCTGAGATTACCTCAGCTCAAATGCGACATAAACCCCTTCTTTTCAGCTCAAGGGTTAACGTTTGCTACACCCAAATGAGATACCTAAGAGTTGTGCCACCTTATCGCTGCGGGCAGAGGGGGCAGATGCTTTAAAAACCAAGATTGCTTATTTTTCATTATTTTTATACGATACATAAAAACCCTGAGCTGAAACGAATGGATTTGGGAGTGCACAAACGACTGATACCGCCCCCGCAGTCCACTCCCTTCCTGCTTGTTTATTCATGCTGAGGTAAGCTGGAGGAATTCATTTGCTGTCAGCGAGTATTGAATTTGAGATTCGTTTTATTTCAGCCCACGAGACAGCTACCTCTGCCTTCCATTTGTGTCAACGTGAAGTCTTTGGAACCTTGGAATGCTGCATGTATCACCATCTGGCAGTCGGTGACAGATGTGAGTGCAGAGTTTGTCAGTGATTAGCCCTTTGCCTAGCGTGGGGACCATGTTGGCTCTGCATCTAACTTTGCTCAGTTCAGATCTTATTTCTGATAGTTGTTTGGGAAAGATGATGTCATCCAGCGGTTCAGGAAATATACTGTCTTTCCACTAGGCCAGAGGTCTCCCTCTTGCTCCTTTTTTTCATCTGGCTGCTCATTTTAGGGTCACAATTATGGAACATCTGTTTCTCTGTCCAAGTTGCACCTTAAACACAGTCACTAATGCCCTCCTACTTCCCCTTAACTTGACAACTTCATCCTCAATATCCCTCTTCAAATATAACTATATTTCCCCCCTACACACATTCAAATCTCAATGTTGTTGTTTAGCGCCTCTTGTTGGGTATTGAAGTAAATGGATGGAACAATTTTGCTCTCTGCCTTACTACAGTCTACTACTTTCCAAATGGAAAATATGAAATTGAATTGTGGAAAACCATGAATGTCTCAAAGGGGACACTACTGTTTTTATTTTACCATAATTTTTCCCTTTACAATAGACCAATTGAGTACCAATCTACTTACTACCAGTTGTCATTCACAGTATGTGTGCACACACAGTATGCACAGTACATACACATTATGATGACAATAAGCTGCCATCTAACTCATATTCTTGTAGTTTCTTATTATGTCTAATAATCCGATGAAATATTCCACTCTTCAACATCTTATCTTGTACATAAATAAATTCCAGCAAGCAAAAATGTAAGCAATGACATCAGATTTACTCAAAGGATTTCAATATTACACTGTAAACTTTGTGACTGGGGCTCACTTTTCCAATTGTCTCACAATGTAACTTTGACTTGGTTTCCATAATGTTACTGACATGAATGATTTTGTGTTGGATGCAAATCATTTAAAGGGACGTGTAGCCCAAAAACGAAATGAGGCCCAGCCATCTGAAAATTCCATGGTAAGTCTGATCTAGATGGGCAAATTTTGCAAAAACATTAAAGAGAAATATTTGCTCTCCCGTCACCCTGTGGGTTTTAGGAATGTCAAAGGTGTAGCACATCACAGTTTGATAAAATACATTTTGGAGGGAATAATTTCTCCTCTCCCCTCCATGTTATGCACCGGTGAAGCAGCAAAAGGGTTTCAGAGTGTTTGCATCAGTTTGAGCAAAGCCCACACACACAAACCCTATGACATGGTTTTTGTCATAACAGATTTTCTGCAGGTAGCAACTTGCCTCAGTATTGCCAAAGATTGGGGCATTTTAGCTAAAACTGAAATCCACAGATTTAACCAAATGTCCATCAATTTATCGCTAATGAGATGAAATGTCTAGATTTGCATCAACATGGGTCACTGGCATGGATCGGTAAGTTTCACAACTTTACTTAATTTTCCCGCCCTTTGTGTCTGCGTGATTATGCAGCTGAGTAAGAGCAAACATGAGGGGACCTAAACAGAACCAAGAGGGACCCCATAAATGAACTGGTGATAATGTATCAGATAGGATTCTGTTTTAAATGGAGGATGAGTGCCAAATGATAGCAAATTTCTTTGACAGTCTGTACAGGATGCTAATAGTGCAGGCATTAATATGGATGTGTAATGTCAAGAAGTGTCTTGTCTGTGCTCTAGAGCAAAATTTGCAGTTGTGACTGAAAGGATGGTGAAAATTCCCTCAATGGTATGATGAACATGTGAGCTTGTTATTTGTTTCAAGTGTGCATATTACAGTATCCTCTGTGTCACTTCTCTGGATTTTCTGACATTACAGAGAGTTTTCACAGTTATGATGAGATGATGTCCAATGTAAAAGTAATGAAACACCATGGATAGGAACAGTTAAGATAGATAAATGTTTACATAACTCTGTAATTGTAGATATCTGTAAATTCAGAAAGTTCGACATCTTTGGTCAAACAACAGGGTATGCAAAGGGCTGGCAAAAAAACATCTTCGAAAGCAAATCTAAATTGTAAGATTGATGTTACTTTCATGTCTCTTAGTGGTCCAGACGAGAGTCGAATATGAAGATTTCTAGTGGAAAAGAAGTTGTTAATGGCGATGCCAAAAACGTATTTGTGTTTCTCATTTGTTCCTCTGCAGAAAAGACCTGCACTCATTTTGAACCTTGTGGCTGTGATTTTAGGGTTTTGAATTTTTTGAGAGTAAGAAGGCTTAAGATAACCCGAGGCCAAATATGTGTATGCAAGCTGCAAACACAAACCCTGAAAAAGCTGCTGTGAATATAAATGTTTCTGCCTCAGAAAATCTAGTCATTTATCAATTTAATAAGACATCTCCCGTCACAAAGGAGTGATTCATCTCATTTTTACTGCAGGCTTAACATCAGTTTTAGCATTGTGCGTGAGTGCTGGCACATGTTGTTGAATATTGACCGTATAAGTAGCATCTCCATCTAATCAATCATCTCAAACACTGCTCAGGACTTGCCTCATTTAATAACGGTTTTGATTAAGGAGCCATTCATCGCATGCAACTTTCCAAGAGATTTATCCTTGTGGAAAGCAACAAACAGGACACAGGGTCCTTGTCAGTTGCCTCCCTAACGCTGTAGAGTTATTTTCATGCTGGAGGATAAAGCTCTGCTTGCGGAGTTTCAGAGACATGAAGATGATACCAGCCCTCTCATGCAAATTAACCCCACACTGAAAGTGTTCACACTCCTGACATTGCAGGAATCCAAGTATGTAAATTAATTTAGATTTCATCAAAGAAAATATTTATTTCACTGAGGTGTTGATTACCCCATGGGTCACAGAGTTTCCGCAGGGATTCGTGCCACAACGCCCAGTTTGTTTGTTACGAACTGACAAAGAATTGTCACAGTCGACAAGCTGCTGCCATTGTTGGTTGTCGTTACCTGACTTGAAGATTTATTCTCCTTGCAAATACAACGAAGCTTCAGAGCAGGAATATTGCTTGCTGTCTTTATTGTTGTAATTTATGAATACCCTATTCAAAGATTGAAGCTGTGGGACATGCGCCCAGCATCACCTTTACCATCATCTGGAAAAGATAAACCTGGAAATTGTCATGTCTCATGCAGCTTCACCTGCATGAGCCCTTAGTCAACACAATTTTATTTGTTTGGGACAAACAGGGCCTGCTTTGAATGTTACGAACTAGAGGGCCTTGCGCTGGCAAGCTCATATTACCCTGTGCATTTGTTTTGTCGTTTTGCTTCATTTTATTAGACCGTGCCCCCCTGGGAAGGCGGCGATAAGGTTGAAGGGCCATAGATTGGCAGGGTGGAACACGGTGCCTTTGACAAGTCTGCACGTTCAGATGTTTGCCTCCAACTTTTATGAAGGTTACTAAATGATTATGCGTTACCCAGGGGATCTAAAGTTTTTATGAATAATACAAAATTGCTGTCTCACACACACACTCTGGAGAGCTTATTGTATTTCATTTTGCTGGGTTGAATCTTTATCTCTCCGCCCCACATTCTTCTAACTGAGGACCCAGTAAACATGGCCCATGTATCTCCTCTTCTCTGCCCTCGTCTCTGCCCCTACCCCTTTTTGACAGGAAACGGAGTCCTGCTGAGACCTGTGTTCTCCAAACAGCCTGGCGCAGTGGTGTTTCCACTTCAGCTGGCAGAGAATCGCAGGGAGGTGGTGTTCAGCTGTGAAGCCCAGGGACATCCGTCGCCCTCCTACAGGTAACACTCACCGCCAGCCTTAACCAGCACCAAAGATTTGTTGCTTTTAGTCTTTGCAAAATGATGGAGGTTTGGGAAGGGGGCTTGCAGAGGAACATTGAGGTGATATCCGGGGGCTTCCTGGTGAAACGTTTATTCTGCAAACCAAGCCTAATAGGATTGACTGCCCTGGGACAAGCGCCGGTTTGCAGAGCTCACGGCTCACTGCCCGCAAAGTTCAGCGTCACTGTCAGTCATACTTAATTTGACGATGATGAATTAATTGGCCCTGCTTGCTCTTATCCTGTGTATTTGCATTTCATTGGCTTGTGATTGATCTGCTGTAGATCAGCTGTAAGAGCCTCCTGTGTTCAGTTCCTCTGACAAGTTCAGAGATTAAGACACGCAGGAGTTGAGCTCTGCACAGTGATCTTGAAACAGGCAGTGGCAAAAGAAAGAAACCTTGCTTTGATATGTCTGTGTTAATCCCATGACAGCGAACGCAGTGTCAGTAGTTTGAACGTGAGAACCTCCATGTGCAGCACCACAGGACGTCTGACTCGAAGCTTATCTCTAGCCGATAACCACTTTTTCAAATGGCATGACAGACTGAACTTCAGAGGAAACATTTGCTCTTTCTTTATGCCCCTGTTCAGCTCCCTGGCTCTCTGTTGGCATGGACAGTGGTATTACAAACAAACAATCAGCTCCTCTGCATAAAGATGACAAATGAAATGACGAACGATGATAAGGCTGAAAATGCATTGAGTGTCTATGCCATTAATTTATGATCCATCAAATGAGGCCGTTGTACTGCTGTCAGTATAATTAAATGCAGATTGCAAAGCCAAGCATTTAATGCGGAGGAGGTTGAAATTATCCCTCATAACTTCAGCATATGTGGCCGCTAATGTAGCTTGAAGATCCTTGATGTTATCACCTAATGGGCACAAAGTGAGACGAATGTACAAGATCTTATCTTCCAGTTCAGCTGGAATACTTACAGAGCAATCAGTCGTGTCTTCACTTTCTACATTCTTTAAACCGCTGGTAATTTATGATATTAAATGTCTGAGTTTCTTTTTTTAGTTCACTCCCTCTGAGTTGAAGTTATTAGAGCAGCCACCACTCTGGATCAGATCAAATTTAGTCTTAATTAGCTTCTTGATTACATCAAGTTCCCTCAACTGTGGCACTTAATGCTGCACATTAAGAGGCAGTTTTCTCATCGATCACAAGCTGCTGGGATACCATAATTTCATCCTTATCAATGGAAGCTATGACATTTAGAAGACACATATTGATGCGTTCAGTAAATAGAGTAAATAAACATCGTATTGCTGTCACAGCCGAGTGACTTTTTTAAGCAAAGGTCAGCTGTGCCAAATATGTTAAATCGGCTTTGTCCCTCCCGCAGCAGGACAGCTGTTGATGGTACGCTGCTGGATTCCTGCTCACAACAAGGGTGCTTCGTTCTATCTCAGGGGCTGCAAAGGACAAATCAATTTACCTGATTTGACCCGGAGATGGCTGCTACACTCACAAAGGCCACGGCTGTGCCATCGCCGCCGCCTCTTTACTTGGTTTATGTGGAGCTGTTGGACCAGTTCCAGCTGCTGCACCAAATCACTTAATCAATCTAATCAGCCAGTCTGCTGTTTGAACCTGGCTATGTTGCACAGAGACCTCCTCCCCAGCCCATGCACACTTGTGCACAATTGTATGTACACACATACAATTGTACACACACCTAGTTAAATTGTGTTATTTCTTCGAGCAGAAGCCATTTTGCAGACTGCAGTCTTGCCTAATTCAACTGTAATTCATCTCAGTGTGTTTGTTCTCCCTCTCATTTTCTATCAGATAATGAATTAATTTGAGAATCAGAGTCCATTTCATACATAGCGACAATATCAGGAGATGTTCCTAATGGCATAAGGTGGAGGAAAATCATCAAAAGATGTTCTTAGAACGTAAATTAGCAGAAATGCTAGAGTATTCTCTCTTGTATACTGTACCGGTAATTCCAAATCTCTTGATTCACTTACTATAACCATTCATTGAGCGGTTGTCAGTGCTATTGAAACAACACTGTTGGTAACCATAACCATAACCATAAGAGACACACATTACATTTTCAAAGCCACCTACAGTAGATGTGGCCCTGCTGTTTTTCTTTTCTATCCCACCCTGGCCCTGTGCTAAATTCAACCTCATCAAAAAAGAAGACAAACAAGGCCAATGTGGCCCGTTGCCTGGCCTGTGAACATCTTGTTTGTGTAGACATTCAGTCTTAGGTTTGCCTTTGGTCGACAAACAGACTGTAAAACACAGGAGGAAATAAAGAGCCTGCTTCTAGAGAGTGTGAGAGTCTGAAATCACTCTCTTTATCTCCCCTTATTCTCTGTGGTGTTTTTCTTCATACTGAGATTATGGCTCACCAAATACAAAAATAAGAAAAAAATCCACCCAAATCAAATTTATTCGTCATGCTTGTTTTCTCATTGCATTCTCAAAATAGCATCAACAACCATTAGAACAACACTTCTTTTTTAATTCAACACCAACAGCCTCAAAGTGCATGTACGTGTGTCTATTTTTGTGTGTGGCCCGAACAACTGCATGGATCTTTGGAAGCTTTGGAGCATAATTTTGCTACCTTGTCCTGTTGGCTGAGATTGATGTAGACTTCCTTGTGCAATTTGAAGATGAGTGAAGACAAAAGTCACATCAGCTGCCCTTGCATGTTCATATTCAACAGATGGAGGCTGAATGACTCTTTCATCGTGCCCAGACCAGGGTCGCGTTACTCCCTGATGGGGGGGAACTTGCGCATCAGCGATGTCAGCAAAGAGGATGATGTGGGAATCTACCAGTGCCTGGCATCCAACTCGTTTGGCACCATCGTCAGCAGGGAGGCCAGCCTGCACATTGCCTGTGAGTCTCACATGTCCAATATCAATTTATGAGTGCTCGGATGCAAGTGCTTTACATTTAGATGATGTTCAAGATCTCTCAATCTATCTCTCTGTATCATGACCATCAGTACCATATTTTCAGGAGTACAAGTCTCATTTTTTTCATAGTTTGGGTGGGGGAGAGACTTATAGTCTTGTGCAACTGATATACTGTATGTTTGTTTCCTCATCGTTAAGCATTTTTGGCTGGTGCAACCTCGTAGAAAATTATAGTCTGGAAAATACGGTATTTCATTCTTCTGTCCAGGTCAAAGTATCGAGGTCAAAGTATTCATTCATGAAATGTTTGTCATGAACATGTGTCAATTAAGAATTCTTGGTCACCCGTGAGTAAGTTCAAAAATTTGATTTTTGGCTTTATTTATGTCACTTTGCAAATGTCGCGAATATTGAGTATCTGTAGCTTTCAACTTTTATGCTTGGTTCAGCATGTAAGCACTCATAATTATTTTCAAAATTATTGTCTGCTCCAGCTCAAGGGCTCAGCTAGACAAGGATTTATTGGAGAAAGTGTAAATTTGTGTACAATGAATCTACATTGAACTCAGGAGCAGTGGAAGTGGCAGGATGCCCTTCAGTTAGGGGTCCCATTTGTTGCAATTCAGCAGCTGAGTTGTAAGATGAGCCATAATCAAAACGAGTAGTGGCGGATTCTTAAACAGCTCTTGTGCGTCTTTAACCATGGCAGCCCTGATGCTGCCATTCATACTGTCCTGTGGTCTCATTGTGGATCCATGATGCAGATACGGCAGGTGTGTAATGGGCCTTGACACTCAGTGTATAACTGATGTTTTCACCACAATCATCCATCATGTTTTAAGGGCGGAGTTTGATGCCTGTCTGAGGGGTTGGCAAAGCCAAGGCCTCCAGCCGTGATGGGGGCCCATTTCAAACAACAGCCCCGATATCTGTGAGCAGATGGCATGGCAAGATTGGGTTTTGACATCTGTTTTGGGAGCATACGTAGAGAGGCTGCTCCGCTAAGAGAGCGTCAAAGGAATTCATCTGGCCGCTGTTCACTGCCTCTTCTTCACCAAGCAGCATTTAATCTTCAGCACATCACCAAAATCTTTGTCCCCTGTCGCCAACATCCACTCGATCATATCCACATTTCCTGTCAATTTCCTCGGGCTTGACTTGAAGTGTTTTGTCACCATTACTGGTCTCATCTGTCAGGGGTTCTGACCCGTTGTCTCACTGCTATTGTCAACTGACAACAAGCACCAATAAATCCTAGTTATTCCTCTTGTTTTTGAATGTGATTACATGCAGTGTGTGATCCTGTGGCTCTCAGGTCATGGGAACGACTGTGCTGCGTCATTGTTAACAGACTTTTATTTCCACCTTCTCCATAATCTGTCATATTGATGGCTCTTGCACAGCTGTCTAAACACATATAGATGAGGTCGATGCAACATTAACTAACTGCCATCATTAAAAACAAGTGTCTCCACACTGACATCTACAGTGTGTTCCAGGCTGTGCTACGTGGGAATGTGTCTCTTAAGCTCTGATAAGGATAAACAGGAGCTGTCCCTCCAATGAAAGACACCCTGCTCCAATGTTCCACCACATCAAAATTGAATTGTGCTGCTTCATACAGTATGTCATGTACATGAGTCAGACAGCCTACAGTTTTACATTTTTAATCCTCCTCCCTTCCCCAGCGATCCATGATATAACTGTTTCTGTTAGCAGCTGGTTGTGGCTAAGCCTCTTAAAGTTAAACCGTTCTTAATCCTGTTGACATTTTTGAGTTAAATGTTTCAGTGGTTTGGCCTGTGTATGCACGCACTGGATGAAATAATCTGCCAGTAATCACATCAGATTGAGTTTGCCGATCTCCGGGTGATGCTTCATTTGCACACACTGGGCTCAGGGCGTTTGTGAGACTCTGGAGGCAGACAATACAACCACCATATACTGTAACCCTCCAACTGCTCGAGCACCAGGGCGACATGGGAATTAATGAGGAGTGAAATCACAGAGTTAATGTTGCTTTGTGTCCCAAGTACCCTTGATCCCAACTATCAAACTCATCCTTGCTACTGCACAAAGTTGTCGAACCACTTAAGCCATGTAATTACCTTATGCTCTTGCATGGATTTCAAAATGATCGTAATCCTCCCCATTCTCTTTACCTTGGTTTAAGGTGAAAGTGTGACAGCTTTCTATTTATCCAGCTGTCTTCATGGAAGAGGAATCAACAGACCTATTTTCTGAGTATGTCGATTCTCGACTGTATTGCTGGATTTTTTAGCACGGTGTTGCAGTTCATGTGAGACGGGAGAGTGAATGGGGCATGAAAGGGGAAAGGCAGGAGGACTAAAATGCAGAACACATGCTGAAGTACAAATTTGTTTTTTTCACATGTAGAGAAACAAAGCATCAACGTAGAACACAATCAATATAGCGTAAAGAGACAAAGACAGGGAATACAGATATGTACTGTAGATCCATGGGTGGACAGGGCAAGAGGCAAAACACAAATCATGACATGTGACAAGGAAAAGCCAAGGGTACAAGGAACAATGCTAGAATACATATTCTGCATAAGGCAAGAGAGGAAAATAGCAAACGTAGTACAGAGGATACAAGACCAAGTAAGACACAGCAAAACGAAGAATGACATAGTGTGACGAGGACTTGACAGCTTGCATTGGGACTACAAGGCATATGTGCTATATACTCAAGAAGGGAGGACAGAACAAGAACTGGCTGAAGCGGACAGCAATCGACACAGGAAGACCACACCAACTTGAAAATAGAATAGTAAGTGAATGATAGACAGTTTGCGATCACAACAGATGTCAGGCATTTAATGAGAATGATCAGCCTGTGATATTAATCGCTCTGTAATTGTCACATATTTATCACTGCACAGCGTTTTAGGTGTGATGCTGCTTGAATAGAAAATTGAAAATGATGATAAGATGGCTTTTCGATAAGCAGGTCTCTTCATGTTTTATGAAAATTGACCAGGTATGGTCATATCACAAGGCACGTCTCCCTGTCAAAGACCATCGTGCAGGGTACAGTAGAGGTCCAAACGGGGTGTTTTGAGTGCTAAGGGAGCCGTCTTTTTTTAGCAGGTCAGTTTTGTTGCAGATAGAAAAGTAAGAGTGAGTTAAAGGTTTGCATCATCTTTTTATCGAGCATGTTCCTACTATGACAATTGTAGAAAATATTCCCTAGACACTAAGTCAGTTGTACCTGTACCTGTAAGTCAAGGTCTTACTTCTATGTTTTGAATATTAGTGTGCTTGTTGTGGCGATTAACTGATTCCCTCATTTTACACACACATGTCTAAACATTTTTAGATTTTAATCACAGCACCCTAACCTCTGATACCAGGTTTGGCCTCTGCTGAAGCATTGCAGGCTCATATCTCATCTAATAAGGAAGCATCCATGGGGCTGAGGCATGTGTGTGTTCTGCCCACTCAAAGATCCCCAAGAGCACCGTCACGCTCTACAGCAGTAGCACGCTGTGAAAGTAACATTCACAGCATTTAGTTTGTGGCTGTGTTATTGCTCCAGAGGCGCTGCCCTCTCCACAGGACAACACCAGTGTGTCGTCTCTCCGAAAATGTACTTCCAACAACCACAAAAGTGTAGACACTCTTGATTGGTATCTTGCTGCTGTGACACAATGCTGACGATGAGTTGCAGGAGATGTATTCCTTTGCAGGAACCACATATGTGTGATGTAATCTCGGCCGTTTCAACACGACTGTGTCCAATGGAATGAAGGAATGTCCAATAAGCTGCTTCCCGTATTTGAATGAACGACTTAACTTTCTCTGTCAGAGAGGAAAACACATATGACATTGAAAATATTGATTCAATTGATCCAGTCCAAAGTTTTCAATCATTCGCTGTTTGGTTGCAGGTGGGAGGGATAATAGCTTCAGCCAATTGACTTGATCAAATATGATCAAGTTAACTGACCTGTAGGAGAGATGTTTGTGTCATGCATGACTATGCAACTTCACATAGGAGAAGCTACATGTTGAAACATAAGATAACAAGTGGTAGATTTTCAAACGCTGATAATCATTGAGATGCAGCAATGAGCTTAGTTTGACCTCAGTCAGATGAAGGGAAGGTTGAGGTTGAGATACTACTTTTGTGTGGGATCTTGAGGTATTGTGAAAATAACTTTTCAATTCTATTTGTCTTTATTTAAAACAGCAGATTCTTCAACACTGCCATTCAGCAACCACCCTCTGCTGTGAGTGACCCGTGTTTCAAAGTCAAAAGCTTAGTTGAAGCAAATGAACCACTTCACTATGCTGCGTCAAATAAAGGTCCCTTTGAAATCTTATTTTTTCCTTCTTCTCCCCAGCGGAAAGTGACAAATGCAAGCACATCACAAATTGCCCTCACACCAGAAGGCCCTCTCATTTTACTGTCTGCACAATCACCCCTCTTTCAGTCCTACAGGTCACATTTCTGTGGCACGTCCAAAAATGCTAATTTCTTTCCAATTTCATGGATCTGAAAACACCCTAAAATAGCCTGAACCATACTCCACAGAGGCCTGCCGCGGTTCAGCGCTGAAGAGAGGGGATGGGCTCAATGCGAAGATCCACAGGGCGCACAACAGCTTGGCTCGTCAGGCCTTGCTGGCTTTTAGTGCATGGTGCTCGTTTACGTCCCCACCGCATACTCTGACGGAATTTCGATCAGGAGTCTTGAAACTCCTTGCAAGTTGAGCTTCTTTCCGTCTGAGCTTGACTTTAAAAAGTTTGGTACAAAGCGCTCTTTTGTGACAGAGATGGCCCATTTATTGGGGGGAAAAGTTTAGAAGTGTATGTGAAGAGAAACTAAGAAAATAGATAAGTGATGGTTGTCATCAAGCTGATAAACGCTCGAAACTGACAAGTGAGATTTAGGACTTAAACCACTGCAAAATTGCCCAGTGTTTCAGCTGCACATGCACAAACTGAGAGCTTTCAACTGTTTTTGATTACACGACATAAGGCATTTGTATTTAGTGCTGTAAATTGGAGAAAATTTTAGAGAGCCAAACTTTACAAAAAACAAGGGGGAAAATGTACCATATTTTTATTTCAGCCTGTATTTTGCCCAGAATGGGTTTCGTGATGTCTTTGATTCTTTCCCTCTAAGTCTCAATTCACAGGAATAGTCTAGCGGTTTAAAAGAACAAAGAAAACAAAAAAGATTTTTAAATGCATTTATTAATCCATTTTGTTTCTCAAAAGCCAGAGGATGTCAAATATAGTTGGAGTTATTGTAGGATTTCACTCTGGATTGATATGTTCTGTCACAATTCTCATTTCCCATAGCAATTTTGGAAAATAAAACTTGAGAAAAAGTCAGATTGACACATGAAAAACATCTTGATTCATGCGCACATTTTCATGTTGATCAGTGAAAGAGGGTATTTAACTTGTTATGGTTGTGCAGTTGAATTAATTTTAAAGTAAATTTTTAAAAAATGCTCCAGATGTCTTTTACTGTAGATTATTTTTAACTAACTGTTTGATACTTGCATCCTTGGCGCATCTCCTTGTCTGAAGTGCGACAGATTGAGGTGGCAGGTGGCCTGATGCTGTGATGAGCTGGATGCTCAGCGAGAAACAGCTGCTGCTCGTTGAACCTGGCTGGCCTGACTCAAAGATTAAGACGGCTTCCTGTCTCAGTTTTTGGCCTTCTTCTTTCTGTAATTAAAACACACAATGTCCAGGCTGATTATTAGTAGTTGTAAATGATGAACGCCTCTAATTAATATTCGTCCAGTTGTTTTGTTCTTTCCTGTTGCTGATGGTGAAAGCCTGATCCACTCAGTATGCCTAGGCGTGTGGCCACAGCTCTTTTTTTGATTTTTACCGTACTTTAACTTTCAGAGTGATCAAAAGCAGTTCATTTAAATACACATTTAAAGTAACCAACAGTCCTTATCAACACATATAATGCACATTTGTGTATGTCTACAGCGCAGATCTACAGTGTGCTGTATGTGCATGCAATGTGTGGAAGGCAAAATGCTATTTTTGGATGTTGCCCAATAGGTGGCGCTATTAAATCATTTAGTTTGACAGTGTGAAAACCGATAGATGCACGCAAATGCTGACATTTGTGATACAGCTGATTAAACTGTATGAGTGGCCCACAGAGATGGGGGATTGTGACACGTGGATCAATCTGTTCAAACTTAAAGTCCACACAAAGATCGACAGAATTTCTTTGTATCAAATTATAACACCAACAATCAACCCTAGAAACTTAATTTACAAAATCACCTTTGTTGAATTTTAATCTTCCATTAGCCGCTAAGGTTGGAAAAAGATCACATATTCATCATACCAGGATGCTCCCCTGCAGAGAGCATTCAAGGGAGCTGCTCTGACCCCGTGTTTGCCAATTCAGCCTTGATTATGTCATTATGTGTCAGTTGCAAATTTGTCTGCAGTGCTTCAGATATCTTGTTGAGGCACAGCAGGCAAGAAAGTGTCCCGGGGTTATTGTCTGCATTTGCCGTCTCCCAGTAGGTTGTCAACAAGAAGTCGTTCCCCATACAAATGACATCTCAGTCCTGGAGTCATCTAATTGCCTCTAGTCAGTGCTCAGTGGATGAGACACAGAATGTGATAACAATATGTGGTGCCAATTAAATCCGCTCATGTGTGTCTTATACTTTAGCAATTGCTTTCTGCTGCAGTCAAAACTGTTGGGGACTTTACAGTCCCATTGTGGCATTTATTCAAACAGTGTCCAGAGGCTCAGAGATGACACACAGGAGGGCTACTGACTGGCATCCATCGCTGTAGTCAAACTGCATTTTTTGATCATGTCTTCACTCACATAGACTTGATTGGTGTGCATCTGCCTTATTTATGACTGTGTGAGTGGGTGAAATCATTTTTTTCAATTCCCTTTGTGCACCCCTCACACAGACTTGGAGAACTTCAAGGCCCAGAGAAGGAGTCCTGTGAGGGTTCGCCAGGGTCAAGGCGTGGTTCTGCTGTGCGGACCACCACCTCACTCTGGAGGTAAGAACCTGCACTCAAGGTCATTCCTAGATTTTTCTAGACACTTCTTTAGTAATCCTCCTGATTTAAATGAACCAAACATTCTGTTCTTAGATATAGGGGAATCGGAACTGGGATTTTTATTGTTGTATTGCACCAAAATACTTAGTTGCATGATGAAATCTCAACAGAGAGATCAGGCTGTTTGATGGATGCAAAGTCTATGTTGTAACTGAAACTTTGTTCAAGCATCCAATGCTGTAAATGGGGCTGCTATCTTAATGATTTTACCATCTTGGGTAAAACTGGAGGGATCGATTGCATCATGAGAAAGCATTACTTTGCATGTACTGTAGATGTTGGATCAATGTTGATCAATCAGTCACAATCCAGCTGAATTTGTGAGCATTTCATCCGTTGATCTCCAGCCTATTGTATACTGCACAGTTTTTATTTAGTATCTTCTACCTTCTGTATCACCTTGAGCTGCTGTTGCCTTTAATTTCCTTGATTGCTAGATCAGTGGATCCACAAAGTACCTACCTCCCTACCTACCTACCTGCCTGCCTGCCTGCCTGCCAGCCAGCCTGCCTCCTGGTCAGAACAGTGCCACTAGCTGACTATATTTAAAGGAGGAGTCCAAAGTTATGAAGTCGGTCAATAATGACAGAATATGGCCTAGTACTGAAATCTCAAACTGTGATTTCGGTAGTGTTCTTCAGAACAGTATGAACCAACCTCAACCAGCCTTTGCACAGCCCTAACTCCCTTGCACAGTGATCCTATGTGTTACATCAACACGCAAGAGGTATTTCATATCCTTCAAAGTCCTCAGACTTCCTCAGTGTGTCGTCGGGTTGGATCCTGTCAGTTGTTGTTACATCTGGGCGCTCTGACCTGTCAGGCAGATGCGTTCAGAGTCGCCCGTCAGAGTCTGGGGCTGCTGTCATGCTGAGTAATAGCTCCTCTCCATGTAGCTGCCTTATTTGCCTCCCGTCAGCCTTTCAGGCCTTTAAAGCATCAGGAGATCCTCGCCGCTACTCAAGGATTTCTGCTGCCTCGACCAGCTGAACATATCCTGGCACTATTGCAGAGTTGAATGTAAAATGCACAGCAGGGAGTGGGGGGAGTTTTGTACAACTAGTTTGAAGGTAGGTAGATGAGGCAGGGTAGGTAGGCAGGTAGGTAGGTAGGTAGGTAGGTAGGCACTGAATTGATCCATTGACCCGGCAATCTAGGAAATGAGAGGCCCCAGCAACTAAAAAACTAAGCAGAACAAATACCAAAAAAACGATATTTGAAAGATCAAAACTTATAGTGTCATCATCTGACAATTATTATTAGTTGAAATTCTTTTAAAATCTTGTTGCACGTAAGTCACTGATTAAAGAGATGTAGCTGTTTTATAGGAATCAACCACATTATGTCAGTAAATTTAGGTAAAGCAGACAGAAAATGGACAATGATAAAATGATTTGGGCCAGAATTTCATCAGGGCACAGAAGTTGAAAATTAAATTGATTTTGTTTTTGGAAGGTGAGAATCAAGACGTAACAAAAGTTTGTGAAACGTTGAATACATGATATAGTATCTGTATGTTATACCTCTAAGGGTCTCAACTCAAAAGAGACACCAGCAGGCTGAAAAGAGGTGAAGTACAACACTTTTAATATTTACTGATACAGGGTACGATAATGCCACCCCTCTCACTTTTAGTCAGTGAATGTGCTGCCTGAGGACGGAGGTCTTATTTGTCCCCCGCTGGTCGTAGCGAACTCATCGGAAAGCTCAGACCACGTAAAGTGATGACGGCAGAATTTGCCGAGGTGAGCGGGCAGCCGGAGAAAGTAATGTTGTTTTTTTGGCCCATGTTGGCACCGTTTTGTTTGGTCTTAGCTTTAATGAGACGTCTCACCTTGTGTTGACAAGTAAAGCTGGAACAATGAGCCATATGCTTACATTTGGCAGCCTCGCCATTATAATTTCTTACTGGCACACCTCTGGTGCAATGTGTCCAAGCGCTCACACACATGCACACACATTCACACGTACAGACACATACGTGCGTGTGCGCTCGCACACTTGCTCACACACTAGCTCTAGTCAGCTAAAAACAAAACAGCGGCTTTGTGAGGAGGGTTTGTGCTGTGGTGGATAATGGAATCGAAACAATATGTAAAGGGAGTCAAGCAAAACAGCTTAAACACACACGGGCGTTTAGTCATCATTCAGGGGGAAACAGTGGCGAGAGTCAGGATATTCTCCCCTTGTCACCCGCCCGAAAAATAAAAAATCCCTGTCTGCTTGCTTGCACTCGGTTTATATTTAACAGGTTTAATCTGCACTGCTGCCGGAGTGTTGGCGCAGCTGATGCCAGCTCAGCCATGTCCCTTTATGCTTAGACGACTGTTTCAGTCAATCACCAGGCTCAGAGAAGCCTTTGGACGGAGACACATCATGTCCTAGAGGTGATGGGCCATTTGCAATTCATAGACACAGAAACACGCAGAGGAGACGGAAACATGAGGAGTCATTGAAGCAATTATTGGGTCACTTCTATAAAATCAGTGGTTTAATACGATTTAACAGGCTGCAGGTAGTCAAAAATGATTTTACATATAAAGTGTGCATGAATATTACAGCATTGTGGAGTCCCACATCTTGCGTGAATAACTCACCCACACCAGCCACAGGTCACTTTCTCTGATTTTATTGCTATGACAGTGGCCTGGGCACCGCAGGAAACTGTCATTTCAGTCTGAGAGAATTGTGCAACAATCCCTCGCGACCCAACCCAACGCAGTGACACAATGCCATCTCTGCTAGATGCTGTAGTTTTACCACCAACCAAAAGGAATCTCTGTCTCCTCGCAAGCTTATTTGTCTCTTTTGCAAACGTGTTTGATTGATAGTGTGCAATTAATGAGTTACCTCTAAATCGCAAAAGGTGCCGAGGTAGGACCTGTTAGTAGAAGATTGTGTTTAAAACAAATATTCTGGAGGAGTTTGCGAATTTGTGAGTGTCTGTGGTGTCGAGCTCTAAGGAAAAAAAAGACATTGGTGATGTATCTTTGCTTTGGTGCCAGGTACTGGGATACTCAAAGAAGATCACATCAGGTCATTTTATGTATGAACTTACAAACACCAAATCTATGACACAGGTCATGTGTTTTTTATCAATACAGAACGTTTCTGTGCAATGAAAATCTTTAGTTTGAAAAATTAAGGATGAAAAATACTTTTAGATGATTATAACACTGTGGCGCTGTGCTCCACTGTTTAATAAGCTTCGCCAAAGGTCGAAGGACTTGTTAGAATATTTTAGATTCTCTTAGTCGTGTCATGAATCATATGTTATTTTCACAAAACAGATGGCTCCTCTCCCATGTGACAAACTTTGCTGGTTCTGTTCTCAGTGCCACAGAGTAAGATGGCATTTTAAAATCTCCTGGGAGTCATTTCCTCTAATCATGTGGATTTCTCCCACCGATGGTTCATTGCTCTTTAGTTGCTGAGCTTCAAACATGTGGTATTTGGCATAAGAAGTGCATTGCTTAAACATTTAACAGTTTGTCACTGCCACTCTGCATATTCTTCACAAAGTAACTGCAAAGTAACCAACTTAACATTTTTCAATATATTTGCTACCTCATTAAACATTGGCAAGAGCATCCCTCTTTTTTTAATCATGTTTACAGTAGATACCTGCATTTTTTGCATTCATCATCAGGGGTTTGTTCTCAGTTTCCCCCCCTCATTATAGCCAACAGTCCTCGTCATGTGTAAAAGCACGACTCAGCTGTTCATATGCTTTTAAATTTACAAACGCGACTGATGTTTAAGATCACCACCCATTTTTTAACAGCACTCAAGAAGTGTCACACACTGTATCACAACCATTGTCATTTGAAGAGCTGAAAAATACCGGATTTCGTTATTTGATTTGCAATCTCAGGAAGACCCAGAAGTAGGAATGGAGGAGGTCTTGTGTTCCTGTGTCTCAACTACTTCTAACGCCAGCGCTGAGGTTTTGTTGGGTGTATGTGCAGCTGGAGCTGCGTCAGATCCCTGGGCAGACTTTGACTTTGATGGTATCCTGGTCAGTCGTGAAGTGGACTACAGTATTTGGTTGGTTAGAGTGAAAAGAAGTCCATCTGTTCTCTCTTGCATCGCTTTCATGCGCTCTTTCCTTGCAAATCTATACATTTGATTTACTTCTAGCGCTGAAATTGGAGTGAAGACAGATCTAATTTTGTTTTGCACGTGTTATTTGGTCCAATTATGTGCCAAACGAAATTTGTGTGTTTTGTTTGCTGTCATTGGATCGTTTGAGAACAAATGGATTACAGACGTCCCCCCTTTGCATTCTGGTCAAGTTTATCGCCACTGAGTTGCTGTCTGTGTTCAAGACTTGCAACTTCCCTTGTTTGAGCAAGTTTTACACTTCAAAGATGTTTACCAAGATGCGTCACATCACTTTGTTTGGATCAAATTTTGACAATCTCCCCGGAGAGGCAATATGCACTGTAGGTCTGGAACATCTTTCGGCCTCAGGGACATGTAAATGGGATTTACTCAGCAATTCTGTTTAGGAATTCGTATTTGTTGTGTTATTCTGAGTCTAAGTTCCCTCTGGTCTTGAATTGGGCACGGCTGTGATCACCAGAGACCCAGGCTTTTGGAGGTGTGAGTGTTGCAGAGTTGCACAACACCTGGCCCATATCTGTCACTCTCGGATGAAACGAGGCCTTTACAAGGATTTAATCTCACCAAGCAATCTGCGACTCAGACACACATATTGTGATTTTGTTTTTCCTTTTATGTCTCTTTTGAGCCTCTTACTGTTGTCGGAGTGCAGTACCAAATAGAAATTTCTGTTTTTGTAACATCTTTTTTGTAACTTTGCCAAAGACTTTCTCCAATTTACAGAACTCAGACTTAAGATCGAGTTCAATCTCGCACAAAGGGGAACGCTGCAAACAACAGCGAAAGCACTCGAAAAGTTTTTCTATCCTGACCGAATGAAAAGAAGACTTCAAAGAAGACGAAATGTCATTAACTACAGATGAGTTTCATGTCAGTGTTTTGTGCCAAGCAAAATAAATGGTCTCAATAAACATGTCACAGCTGACTGATAATGGCATAACACATTGCAAACTTTGTCTATGATGTTGCTGATGTGCCAATGTGGCTGACAAAGAGTCACAATGACAAATGCAGCCACATTACTAAAAAGCATTAAAGTACAGAATTTGACATATGTCATTACAGCCAGACCGGTTTTACTAACATGGGCTGAGAAATGCCCACCTATTGTGCTGCCAAATCTGACTTTGTATTGTCCAAGCATGATGTAATTTCAAGTACCTGGGCACAGTCGGTCACACAGCATCAACTTTCTGACTTTCTTTGTCTGTCAAAACTGCAACGTTGTTGGCACTCCTGATGCGCTATTTACAAAGGTTTAGAGTTCTCCCTGCCTGCCGGAGTGTGTTTTACTTCTAAAGGCCGTTCATAACGTCAAATTCAGCTTGTCTGAGCACAAAACGATTTTGAGTGGGATGTTCTTCAGCCACAAATGTCACGTGGTCTTGGTCTTTGTCCTTCAAATTTTGTCTTTGCTCCTCACTGACATTGTTCCTCTACTGTCATAATCTATTACTGCAGAGGCAGTTTGCATGGCTTTCAGGACAGGTAAACACTTAAAATAATAATTCTCTGGCCACTTTTATTTTCTAAAACAGGCCCATTCATCTTTTCACCCATAACAATTTTCCCACTAATGGAAACATTGTTGATGCTGACATGCTGTTGGATGAATCATCTCCAATTTTCTGCCATCTTTTGTTGAAAGGCAGGTTTATCTGCTAATGTTATGGTGTCCTTTGTAATGGCAACGTTAAAGCAACGTACATTGACTTGCGTTAGGTAGTATTGTTGGATATTTTGTGGCCAAACTTAATGAGCAAAATGAATGTGAACCCTACTGCCTTGAATTAAATTACCCCAATGGGCCTCACATAAACAGAGCATTTATGCAATGATGTCATTAAAAGGTGGTTCTATGGTAGTGGCATCTGCATTTGCGTCATTGTGCCTTGGAATAATGGCTTCAAAGGATACCGCCATTCTTATATGTCAAGAACTATACGAGGAACTGCTAAGAGAGGCTGTTTATGGCTTGGATGTACTAATACTAGTGTGTCACAGTCTAGATTTACTCTTCACCAATTGAGGCATGAAATTTTGGTCCAAGAAGCCACTCAACCAGTCCCCATCTGCTCCCCACCACGTTTGCATTATCCTCTCGTCTGTGTCGTGGTCAGGCTTTGAGAGGATCCACATGGCCGTGGTCAGACCGTAGACCTAATGTGCCTGACCTCCTTTCACTAATGGAAGCAGACCTTTCAGATTTACTCATGGCTGAAATCGCTTGTTTCCTTTTGTGCTGAACATCAGGACCCCAAAGAGGAGGCAGCTTAGAACTGGCCTAGCTGGCAGGGATTCGTCCCGCGTGCGTGACATAAGCCGCTACATAGAGGAGGGGGTGAGAGGTTGTGTTGTGTCTTTTGAATACCGATCGGCAACCCTGGTAAATGGCGACAAACATGGTGTGAATATAGTAGAAAATGCAAACTCACACACAAGTTGCATCGAATCTTTTCGTGTGTCTGGGTGTGAGTGTGTAGCTGTGCATGTATGAAAGCTCTCTTGATTCTTGCCCCGTGGTTTTGCATTCCTTCTTGTCTCCCCCAGAACCTGTGTACTCTCTGGGAGATGGAGACTGTCTGTTCATTATTGGTGAGCCTAAATGGAGCTGCAATGAAAACCTGCCACTCACTGTCACTGCTGATTGCATTATTCCATTACTGGCCCCTCCACAGAAAGCCTCTCAGTTCCAATCATCAAACGCACCCAGCGCTGCTTTCTACTTCCTATTTCCTGCTTCCCGTTTCCCACCATGAATCTTTAACAAGGCAATTAGTCACCTCTTGTTTGTTGTTGTTGTTGTTGTTGTTCCGTCTCGGTGTGCCCCGTAACTTTGGGATATTGTTTTAAAGACACGCATTAAACATGCATGGCTTGTCAGGATGAGGGTAGGGAATGTATTATTTAGGGAGAGCTGAGTTGGCAAGATGTCCCTCTGCATGTTATGTAGATCTAAGACGCCATAGATGAGAGTCACGTATCAGAAGGTAACTGCTGCACGTACAGTACACATCATGGATGTGGCCAACAGTGACTCTTTGGAAGTTGTTTTCATGACTGTTCAAGTAAAAGATGTCTATCTATCCAGTGCATGCTGATTTAAGTAAAGGACAGGGGTGATTCCATCAGCCATCTTGTGAGGTGTAGCTATATTGCGCCGCCAATCTGCGTAATCGGCACTGAAAGGTATATGGATGGATGGTTGGATGGATGAATGGATTGATTGATTATTGCACAGTCATCACAATACATGCGCACAATATATGATGTATAGTACAGGAGTATTTGTTTACTGACAAGCAACGGACACTCAAAAGATAGAATCCAGGAGTCAGGCATTATCTCTGGCTCCAAATAGAAGGGCTGTTTGCTTCCTTCCAAATTCGACATTCTGAAACATACACATACACACACACACACACACACACACACCACACTGCAACATGTAATTACAAGGACAGGGAGTCCTTACGAGCGTTACCACCTAAAAAACACTGTCAGAGGAAAACAACATGTCTGGCTCTCCTGTCACTTAGCAAAGTGCAAGGTTTGCAGTAAACCCCCTCACTTCTCCCTCCAAAGACGACCGAGGGGCAAGAGCACTGAGTCAGTAGATGAGGGTCCAACACACATCTCAATTATTCCCTCTGCCATAATGCAGAGTCATCGCTTAGACGAGTTGTTTCCGATGGCCAAGATTGCTTTTGGGATGGGGATGCAATATGGTCCACAGCAATCTATCCTGGTGTCAGCGTGTCAAAACATCATCATTCCTTTTTATAATGTTGCTGATTGTTCGAGCAAAGCTGTTCTGACCGTGCTCCCTTTGCTTGATGCAGGACTGGGAGTCTGATGATGCTTGTTATCATGGATGATGAATAGTTGTCTGACGGGTACTGTCCCGAACAGAGGAGCCAGAATAGATTGATTTTTATTGGGCATTATACTGTATTTTTATGCTCCATCTACAGCTTACTGTAGATTTAAGAATCCTCTTCTGTCCTGGCCAAGGGAGTGATACAATATGTGTGATAGAATAAAAATACGAAATAGAATGTGGATGAAAAAGAATATAACCAAAAAGTCTTCGATATTGCTCTGGGGTTGGCACCTTTTACACCCTATCTAAGATCAACCATCTGTTTTTGTCAGAGATGAAGATATTTACGCTTCAACCACCTCCAAATGCCAACAGTCACTGCTAAGCCTGTAACGGTACACTGTATTCGTACCGAACCGTACCGAAAAGACCTTCGGTACGGTACAGTGTTGTACCGAACGAATACAGTCCGTTTATTTGTTTTTATATGCGGCAATCACAGACCCAGAGACGTGCTGCGTCTGTTCTGTACCTGCCACATGTGGCTACTTAATATTCATTATTTAGTAAGAAGCTCTTTCCTGATTCGTGCTCTTGTGACCATGTGGAGGTGACGTCGCACGGCGAACCAATCAGTCGAGCCTTTCCTGCACTCTTCAAAACAGTATTGCGAGGTCCACGCGTCTGTTGTAAAATTAACTATCTGATTTAATTTGGACATAATGGCTGAAGCTAGCGACCAACCGCAGCTAGAAAATCCTCCCCTGCCGTTAAGATCA
>OMPJ01008066.1:1037-15181 GCA_900312935.1 Carapus acus | reverse complement strand
TCCTCTTCTGTCCTGGCCAAGGGAGTGATGCAATATGTGTGATAGAATAAAAATACGACATAGAATATGGATGAAAAAGAATATAACCAAAAAGTCTTCGATATTGCTCTGGGGTTGGCCCCTTTTTACACCCTATCTAAGATCAACCATCTGTTTTTGTCAGAGATGAAGATATTTACGCTTCAACCACCTCCAAATGCCAACAGTCACTGCCGTCACTGTCTCTCATTTGCCCCCTCGAACCAAATCCTTCAAATTTTATCATGTTTCAGGGAGGCTGTCTGTGGCCAGCAGCAAGGAGGAGTAATTGCTGCTCAATTATGAGTCACATGTTAGAGTGGCAGACACCTTTTCTTTGTGTTGCCACGTCCCCGCAGGTGGCGCTTTCGACAGTCTAATGAAGTAGTAACATTAACGCCTCCCAGTGCTGTTTGACTGTCCTGTCTTCTCAATTTTTGTCCACAGAGCTCACCTTCACTTGGATCTTCAATGAGTACCCATCATTTGTGGTTCAAGACACCCGACGCTTTGTCTCCCAGAAGACGGGCAACCTTTATATCGCCAAAGTGGAGCCCTCAGATGTTGGGAACTACACCTGTGTGGTCACCAACACTGTCACCAAGACTAATGTGCAAGGACCACCAACTCCTCTGGTGCTGCGGGTTGACGGTACAGTCACACTTGCAACTTGCAACATACATAAACAAACATGATTTGCATCTCCTTGAAACAAACGCAATCTGTTGTATTTGAAAATAAGAAACTGGAAATGTTTGTCGCGTAAGTGGAGCAACAAAAGATTTTGACCCGTACGAAAACTTGAACTCAAAGAAGTGAGGAGGTGCAAAAGTAATAAGAAATGTCAAGCTTGGTGTCCAAGTAAAATAAGTTCCTTTGGATATCTTGGATTGCATTATGCAAACTTTTGTTGAAGCCCCTTGGTGTGAATGTCTCTCAGCAAAAACGGGCACAACGAAATCCATCAAAGTCATTTAACTTTATTCAGGAAGTTCAATGGAGGTCACCCAGGGTCCCAAACCACTCACATATGTTCAATGCAAACACAAACATGTTCCAAAGTTCCAAGTTCCAAGAGTTATTTTTGAGTCTGTAGAATCTTACAGGAAAGTTCCATTGCATAACTTTTTTCATTGATTCTGTATTTGTTTCCTGCACAACCTCCAGGTGTGATGGGCGAATACGAGCCAAAGATTGAAGTACAACTCCCCGATGTAATCGCTGTCGCCAAGAGCTCCACCGTCAAGCTGGAATGTTTTGCCTTAGGAAAGTGAGTACGGTATCAGGTTATCACTCAGTAGTACACGCTGCACTTTTGCCCTTTGTTGTATTGTAGGCTACACAGCGATGAGAGTGAGCTTTTCAATATGTGTTATGAAAGGACTTTCATCTCACCGTTCTCAAAGCCTAGAACATGCTGAACCAAAGCAGCATTGTTGCTTGCATTGGCCTTGCCACATTGATGTAGTTGTCTTTCTGCCTTCAGCCCAGTGCCAACCATTAGCTGGAAGAGAGTAGACGGAGCCTCTTTTGGCAGGAAGGTGGACATAAATAAAGCCAGTGGCGTCCTCGAGATCCCCTACTTCCAGCCTGAGGATGCTGGAACGTACGAGTGTGTGGCAGAGAACAGCAGGGGGAGGAACTCGGTGAAGGGAAAGCTGTCTTTCTACGGTGAGTGGGAGGATGTCTTGTCTGACTTTGAACTTAAATATACCCTACTTCACAGCACTCGTCTCTAGGAGGGAAAAATATCAAATGGCTTTACCCTGTCAGCCTCTTCACCGGCGTATTCCTCAGAGACAATGTCTCCTTGCTGAAACCTTCCACCCATTGATTCGTAACCCCAGTGAAAAACCCACTGAGAGGCTCCGGGCATAGTTTTGGAGATGGATTGTTTTTACCACCACAGAAGTTAAATTTGTTGTCACACAATCTACAGGCTTTACTATAACTCGTATATAACAGCATCACATAGCAGGACGGGGTAGTAAATTAAACTATTACCACTGGTTCATTTCTGACAAGCCTTTTATTGTGCCAGCGGCTAACACAGAGCCTCAGCACACACTGATTTATACCTCCCCTCTGGGTGATGCGATTTTATCCAGCACCAACTCCGGACCCATGGCCCACTCACTAGCAATGCATTTAATGGCTCCAAATGAAGGATTTTTATGATTATATTCTTCATTATTTTGTCTTTGATGCATTGATTATGTCTCCACACGTGAACCCTTTAGGGAGTTGCTTGATGTGAACTAATCAAATTCCGATTTTTCCTCCCGGGTTAGGAGAACACTTTTGACTGGACAATAAAGTCATAGCACCTGTAGGTAGGCGCAGGATTCGTGGGACCTGAACGGGACAGAAGTCCTTAATCGGCAGAACACTGGTAGCAACAAGGAACATTTGCGTAGCAGCTTCTCCCTGCCCCCCACGGAGCCCCACCTACTACCTAGCCATTGTTTGTGAGTCGAGTTTCTCCGTGTGAGATTTAAACCCCGTCTCCCCTGGCAAAGCCACACAAACGGGCCTCATGCCACGTGATAAAAATCTGTAATCTCATTTTGAACTTCTACAGACAAGAGCTTGCAAGGCATCCATCAAGTATGTGGAAAAATAGGCGGATCAATATGGGGGTCGTGCGGTTTTGGCGACACACACCCAGCACTGGCACGGGAACAATAAGGGGTGGCCTCGCCTTCCACACTTAATCATCCTACTGTAGGTCCAAGGGATTTCTGAAATCATATCATGGGACCTCACAAGACAAGGTTGACTCGGTAAAGACGCCACCTGCTTTGTGTCTGGCACCTTGTCATTTGAAGCATCTCCAAAAGACATTTTTTGATATTTGTTCTCATGTCGCAGTAAATTTTCCAATTTTATGTGGCAGCTTGTTTGCCAATCCATTTAATTTTGCAATTCACAGTCACAAGTGAGAGAAAGATTCTTGATGATGGAATTTTCTTTCAATTCTGCAAAAACGTTATGGCACACTGATTTTTCCTCCCTACAAGCCTTTTGAAACACCGCTTGAGTGATAGATAATGTTAGTGCTAATTTCCCCCTCTAGCAGTTTGTATAGGCTGGCG
This sequence comes from Carapus acus, assembly GCA_900312935.1. Taxonomy (NCBI): domain Eukaryota; kingdom Metazoa; phylum Chordata; class Actinopteri; order Ophidiiformes; family Carapidae; genus Carapus; species Carapus acus. The sequence goes on along the minus strand of OMPJ01008066.1, from coordinate 12,068 downwards.
CTGTAAGAGCAGAGAGCAATTCAGAAACTAGTCACAACAGACATCGTCTTTTCATTGTTGTTTCCTATAGATACATTTATTTTTCCTGTTTCTTGCATTATCAAGAGGCGCTCTCTGTTCAAGACGAGAAGAAAGTCATGACTCTGCACTCTGCTGAGACACACCTTGTTCTACCAGTCAAGGCTCAAACAAACAATCTAATTTCTCGCAGGCAATCTGTCTCACTATGATATTCAGAGTTTGATGAGAGTCATAATGAGTCACAAATGTTGTGTGAGTAGCAGTTTCATTGCAATCGTGTCGTGATCCATCTGCCCCACTCACTTTGTGAACGTGGATCAAAGGGAATATCAATATGGTGTCAGAAAAACAGCAGACGCCATATTGTTAGATTTGGGGCCAATATTTAGTGAACATTCTCATTGTGTCACACTAAAGAATGCCATTTTTACCACTCAGAAACTGAAAAATCAAACATTTCACAACAATTATAACTTGAATCCAGCCCATCTGTTACAGTGTCCATCTACTGTCAGTGCCTGGTGATGAGGCACCGATTTGTTTTGTGTGTGATTGACGAATTGTGATCATCACCAAATCTCCTCTTGCGTTGTAGCTGACTTCCACTGTCTGATCTCACTTTGGAGGTCGGATGGTGGGTGGAATGAATGTACAGACAGTTCTAATCAAGACAGATTTGTCACGTTATGAGAAGAACACAGTGGGTTGCAGCCAGCCTGCTCCTCTCTTAGTACCTCCCCATGTGTATGTGGGGACATCAGATAGTAAATCCTCTTAATCTTATGCAGTTGAGAAAATGACCTATTTGTGGTGGTAGATTGTCAATAATGCTGATTCTCCGACGTCACGGTGGTTCGTGGTGGTTGTATCCAATCAGGTAACTCATCTTTAGGTCATTGAGGATCATTTTGATGTACTGAATCCAAAAATGACATTGGTTTTGCTCAATCCGGTCAACATTCTGATGTAAGATAATTCACATGGTTTGGAGGAAGCCAACAAACCATGTCACTGACTGCTACTTCTGTGCTATTGATGTGACTGGGATCAACAGAAGGAACCGTAGCAGCCTCAAGTATCCTGATCTTGAATAAGCATGTCGTCCTGTAGCTCACTGTGATGACACTCCAGTACCTGTCTGTGGAGAACTTCCTTATGTCAGTGACAAGGATTCCTCTAGTGTTTCAGAGTAAAAGGAAGATGAAGAAGAAGAGAAATGAGAGAATGGATGAGAAATATCAACGAAAATCAACTAATAATGTCACAACTTATTTCGTCAGAAGATATATATTTTTTTAAGTCAAATTAGCCTAAAAGCCTGGCCTGGTAGAGTAAAATGTATGTCATTTTTGGATTCAGCAGTGCAAAATGGCTGAATTCAGTAAAAAAAAAAAAAAAAAAAGACAACTTACAATTTTTTTTTTTTTTTGTAACCCAATGTTATTTGTTGACCATTTTGTTTGCTCTGGTGCCTTTGACTCCACAGCTCCCCCTCACCTGACTGATAAGCCTCAGGACGCCCAGAAGCCCATTGATGACACACTGGTGTGGGAATGCAAGGCAAGCGCCAAGCCCAAACCATCATACCGCTGGCTAAAGAATGGAGAACCCCTGGACCCAATGGAGGTGGGAGATGTTCTTTTGGAGGCTAAGGGGCAAATTGTTGTCGAAGGCATGGGTTTTACTTCTTTTGCATCCTTGCAGTATACATTTCCCCAACTGCTGTGTATGGTTTAAGTAAAGAGCCGGTAGACTGCCTGGATATTCGCAGGTCCCCCAGTCAATCCAATGTCATGAGCCACATTTTCCTATCAAAAAAGATTTGCAGAATCCCATGATGAATTATTTTAATTTCCTTGGGATTACATGCTCCGCTACCTGATCTGCTGGAGGTTGTGCCTCAGCCTTGCCCCAGCAATAATAATTACTCTCTGTTGAAGCCAGTTATAATTACCGTAAGTTAAAATCAATCAGTATTGAATCATATGATGTCAAATGCCTTAAAGTTGATTACCATGAATGGTTAGATTGATATTTTGGACCTGTCCAAAAGCAGTTGGTTGATATAGCTTGGTTACTATTGACAAACATTTTGATATGTTTTTGAAAGGGGATTTAAATCACATTCTGAGTCATTGAGAGTGGTGTTTTGGATTAGATGGAAATGATGGTCTCATTTGCTCATACTTGGCAAGAAAGTAGTATTTTGAAATGGCTTCATTTATGGAGAACTCCATTTGGTATTAAATGTGTATCTGCGGCAGTGTTTTAGTGAATGTGTGCGCGCTTTTAGTGAATGCGTGCGTGCGTGCGTGCGTGCGTGTGTGTGTGTGCATAAGTGGAGCCATTTTCCTCATGTCATTGCCAAGGGAGTCTGTCAACAATTTCAGAGCTCATTCTCCCTCCTCCTGACTGCTACTCACTGGTTTCATCCTCACACATTTTCTCTCTTGGGAGATTGTGAAACAGCTCACCGTCTCAAATACATTTTGCATTTAGGTAATTTGCCACATTGGGCTGTTAGTGCCTAAGGGAGCTGTCGGGACACACGGACACTGATGGTGTTGTCGGTGGTGCCGGGTAATGAGGCCCAAACAGGGCGCCTCTTATTTGCTGACACACACACCAGGTGTGTGTGATTCTCCGGTGTACACGCGGATGCATAAAATACTTTCCGTACACTGTAAATAAGACCAATATTTGACACTTTGAATCAATTACTGAGTGAGCAAAAGTGTGGCTGTCATTTCTCCCCTGCCACTCCTTGGTTATGAGTTTGATATTGAAAGTTTGAGAGAGGTAACATTCTTAACCACCAAGGGTACAGCCAAGGAAATACTTATCAGTCTACCTGTGTGTTTTTGCTATCGATCAGTTAGCAACATTCTTAAGAAATTGCTGCATCCATGCGGCAATATTAATGAGGTGGGGTGTTACCATTTTGAAAATGCCACCACAGCGGCAACAGTAAATCAATTTCCAAACCCAAAGGTCAGAAAAGTGGCAAAAAGCAGAGGAGAAAGAAGGCAGAGGGAGCCATTTGTTATTCCTCATTAGAATGAGTAAGCTCCCACCTTTCTCTCTCCCTGATGTTCTTCCTACTTTGCCACATTTCCTTCACCCTTTTCCCCCTTTTGTCCCTATTTTGGTTCTCCTCCAAGGGAATTAAATGGTGCTGCGGTAGGCTGTCACTTGAAAATGTCACCCCAGTGAAACAAGGACCCAATCGTGCCTGAATTCTCTCCTCCCACCAACACTACCACAACCCTCACCTTTCTCACTTCCCCCCACACCTACCAACATACACTTTTTTTTGTTTCACTCTGTTGTGTGGGGTTGGGTTTGTGACATGCTCTTCATTTGACCACCAATGCTCAGGACATGAGTTTTCAGGAGTTGTTGTGTTTTGTGCATTTGGCAAACAACGTGGCAAATAGGAATTAAGGCAACAGCATCACCGCAAAAACATGCTGTATCTAAAACCTTTCACAGGATTGACATCACAGCGTAACTTGGAGTAACTAATGGTGGCTGTAAAAGATTTATTTGTGCCGCAGAGATGGCTGATATGCATCCCCACACCATGTGTTTCTGTGTAGTTATTTATTTTTTTTTTTCTACTGAAGCAGAGAGTACAGAACATAGTGGCATGGTGGCAACTTGTGCACGAACATGGATTTATTTCATCTTAACCATCTCCCTTGGGCCCTGGTACGGTTTCACCCCCCAAAAACACCATTCATCATCTATTCATAGCTCTATCGCCTTATCTCATTGTTTTGTCTGCCTCTGTATCGCTCTGGCCCTCTTTGACATTTTTCCCTCAAGACATACAAACAAGGATCTAAACAGCCCAAGAGCCGCAACCCTCTTTGGTTCCTGGTCAGTCATTTGGACTTCGGCATGGCCGCCCTCCATGGCGGCACAGTAGGACAAGTCAGCCACGCTGTGGCTTAGTAGGGTTGCAGATAGACTTGATATGGAGTCATGGTCCACGTCTTCTGTTCAATGCTGGAACAATTCCAGACGATGGGCAAATCGGCAGGAGGGCCTGGCAGACAGCTTTGTGAGTGACATTAAGGGGCCATGGCTCCACTGAGCGGGAAAGATCAAGGGCAGGCACAACGATTGCTGCCAAACATAAATTGACGCCACCATAAAAAGGGATCAGAGAAGAGCACCAATCCTTGTAAAGGTCAAAAAGAGTGATGGGACAGAAATGGTCTCGGTTTTGTTATCTTTGAGCCGACAAGGTGGAGGCTTGGGTTTTTTGTAAGAAAAACAGCTTTCTCAATATACAGCAATGGATTTTGCCACATCCCGTGTTCACATCCCATCTTAGCTCTGCACAAGTCTGACAGTCTTCCGATCACACCAGTGCTATGTTAAGCTGAGGAGGGCTGGATGTGGGGAAGGGAAGAAATGGGGTGGGGGTGAGGGTGAGGTGACGCAACTCACCGTGGGACAATTAAGACCACTGAAAATTAGCTGTGTTTCAATCAACGGCAGTCCCGTGAGGAGAGAAAGAAGTGTGGTTTTAAGCCAGATTTAGATCAGGCCAATCATCTGAACCAGTACAGTCATATTTAACGCGTTGGTATATGGAGGTAATTATGCACCTCAAAGCAATTTTTATTATCATATTCTGGCCTTGTAAGTGGCACATCTACACAGCTAATTGGACAGTTTTTTGTTTGTAATAACAATTCCTCTCAATGCTACACCAGAGGTCATCTGCCTGGCAGTTGCAAAAATAAATCTTGGAAAGTATAAAAGTCCAAAGTTTGGCGCTAGTTTTTATGAGCATTGCTCTGGGAACAGGGGAGGAGCACTCTGTTAGCACATGCGAGGTTACAGCAAGTTTTGCAAACATTTCAACTTCGGTTGAATTTAATGCTATGCTCTGATTCTTCCTGCTGCCGTCTCGAACCATCAATGTGATACAAAAGCTTTTATGGAAATAGTTGCAAAATGCAAGTCTAGAATATTGGGTAATGGTGTCTGCACTTCATTTGAAGTTGACGGCAACTGTTTAAGTGTTCCAACAAACATTTGCAAATGGGATGCCTTTTGGAGGAGGAGAAGAAGAAGAAGACAGACAGACTCTTAGGTGGGTAGATGGGTACTTTATTGATCCATCGATCTGGCAATCCAGGGAATTAAAGATAACATGATTAAATTTACAATCAGTTTACATCCTGGATATACTGTATATATTTTTTAATCTGGCACATACATGGTAATGAAGCATACATGTAAGTACACACATGCTAGTGCACACACAAGTCATCATAACAGCAAAATGACATGTAATGGGGGAAGGGTTATAGAGTGAGGGGGGTCCACCGTGGATGTCCTCGAGCAGGGTTGGGGCTACATGCCTAGCCCAAGGGCAGTGCTCAGGAGGCTAACTGGAAGCCACCCAGCCACCAGTATAATCTCCAGTCTTTTTGGTTCTGTCTTGCACCAGCCACCAACTGAGCCATACTGCCACCCCTGAGGAAGCCTCTAGTGTCCCAAATTGCCCAGAATGACAGACATTTCCTTTGATGTTTGTTCAAATCTGCCTCTAGTTTTTCATTCTAAGATCCAATGTTAGTCCTAGAGAGTCACAAAGCAGACCAAACATTGACATTTTAAAGTTGCGCATTGTTACATCAGGCCTCTTTGTCTTGAACGATTCACTCAGCCAATGATGGAGCTGGCTGAGTTCCCACACACAGTCCAGAAAGCGAAAGAAGAAAATTCTGAACATCATGAAAGCTAATTAACTTTCCCAGAGAATACCACGAGGTACAATTAGGAGCTGCTATTACTGCTGCTGCAGCTGTCTGTCTCTGTGTCTGTCTTTTTGTCTGTGTCCTCCTCTGGTCTTGAAGACTCTGTGTTTCCTTCGCAGGTGGATATTGTGCTATTGAGCCTCTGCGTTGGTGTGTGTGTGGATCAGAGTTATGAACTTTGTTCACCATTATTTCCAACTATACATTTAAAGATTCCAGTGACAAGTCAGTGTGTGTGGTGACCCCAATTCGTCTGTCAAATACTTATTAAATGCTGAGAATTACCAACAGCAATAATTAAGCTTCTGTGTAATCAACATGTTCAGTTATTCGTCTGTCAAATACTTGATTAAATGCTGAGATTTACCAACAGCAATATTTCAGCTCCTGTGTAATCAACATGTTTTTCAGTTTGGAAGCATTTTGTTTCAGTTTATATTTTTTCCTTTGCTGGGGTGTGGAATTTCATAATTTTCTTCTCATACCCTGCAGAGGTCTTTGTGCCAACTCTGTCGCTGCTGACTCAGCAGACCTCAGCGGGGTTACCGATAGCCACCAAACTGGGATGAGATCACACAGATCAATACTTCTGCTGCTATCTGTCTTCACTTTAGACTGCTCACATTCCAGCTTGAGACATAACAAGAGACAGCTCTTTTACATCTCAATCACATTTCATTCTTTTTGCAGGATAGTTTTTACATTGAAATGCACCCAAATCCATGATATTCAGAATTACAGTGTTCAGGAAACAGACAAGACTCTAGCTTTGGGTTTATGTTTGGACAATTGACAGGCTTGTTCAATATGTAAGACAAGCAGCTTGGTATGTGTTGGACTTGAATAAGGCAGAGGGGCACACACAATTGTAACGCATCATGTGACAGGTTGTGTAGATGTAGTAAGATTGCTACATCTGTATTTTCTTCGGTTCGCGTTGTTGTTTGTCAGTACTGTTGGCTCAACGACCCAGTCAGATCTGATTACACACTGTGTTTGATAAATATCAGGCGAATGAGTTAAGGACTTGAATATTACCACCAGGGACTCCAGCAACATCCAAACTCTGCAGGAGCCCAGCGGGAAATCCTTGTTTGATTGTCTTACACAATCACTCCACAGTTTCAGTATTTCAAAGTGACACACTATTCAAGGGTGACACATGACTGATGGCCTAAGGGAGCCTAAGCGCTGCCTGAATTAGAAACGCACTTTACAAAGGCGGAAGTACTCAAGTCAGAGCAGGAGAGTGCCTGTTTGTGTACAACCTAAAGCCCACTTTGTGTACATTTCGAAGCTCTTTTATAAGGTGAGCATATCATCGTTCATTTTGAAATTTATGATGATGTATGTGTGTGTGTGGGTGTGTGTGTGTTTTTGTGGGTGTGTTTTTTGTGTTTGCGTGTGTGCTCTGCAGTACAGAGTTCAGGTGAACAACGGTGTGCTGACAATCAGCAGCTTGAAGCTGGCGGACATCGGCATGTACCAGTGTGTGGCGGAGAACAAACATGGCAAAGTGTTCACCAACGCAGAGCTGAGAGTCATCGGTGAGACAAACATACACACATGACACACATACTCAGCCATGTGGCAGGATGCCCGTAAGCGAAGCCAGAAGTCCTCGCGCTGCCAAATTGCTGTATGTCAGCATACAGAAGCAATCACTCAGATGTCACAATTGTGTAAAATAAAAGCCTGATAAGGGTGCTGTGGAACAACCTTCATAAGCTTTGCACATCTCAGTTCTATACCGAAAGAAGTTTTAAAACTTGGGAGTCATTTTTGAGGCTTCTGCTAAACAAGACGTTTCTTCTCAGGTTTGCATGGAACTCATTCTGATCAAGAGAGCATGAGTATAGAACAATCATAATGTGAAGTGTTCTGATTTGGGAATATAAATATGTATGATGTTGTGGTCAGATGTATGATAGGGGTTTGACAAAATATGAGATGACTCCTCCCACTGCATCGGCGTCTGGAGGATTAGCCAGCTGTACACAAGTGTTTTATATGCAAACTCATCCACCACATCTGGACCACAATCAGAATCTAAACTAAATTGTGCTCATAAGCCATCACTGTTTGCAAAGTCTGGAATCTGATGGTTACTTTTAATGAATTTGGGACATCTGCACAAACTTTATGAATTGCTAATGTGAATCTGAACTCTTTTTACATCGCTGAATGTCACAGTGGATTCACAGACCTTGTAGACTTCCAGGTAATAACGTTGAACAATAAAATAATCAGATGTCAGTATAGACAACAATTTTATTCAGGGTAAATATTCAATAAAAAAACTATCGTATATATTCTTTACAAAAAATCAATAGATATGTGAAAAAGACATCAAATGTATTAGACTACACATTATTTAGTGTGTAACCTGTGCCCCAAGTAAGTGCTGCTGACATACACAGTCGTACCTTGACATACGAGCAACTGAAGATACGCGTCTCTTGAGATATGAGCAGTCTCTCCGTCCATATTTTTGTTCGGGATAGGAGCAGAAATCTGAGTTACAAGTCGTGCTTTGGGACACCACTTCTTGTCAGCGCACTGGTAACCACTATTTATGTTGGCTCGCACTATCTGCGACAACTTAAAACTACAAGAAACAGGATCTTCACCATTGGAAAAATTATTCAGGAGAATGAAGATCCACTCAGTGGTGAGGCACGGAGAAACACCTAGTGCAGATGTTAAAGCAGCTGCAGGATGCGTCACAACATTTGCTATACGTGTGACGCAGTCGTTGTTGTGGATGGTCTACATTCAGTAATCTTTAAGATAAGAACAGATTGACGTATGAGCCCAGTCATAGACAGAATTAAACTCGTATCTCAAGGTACTTCCTCCATATTACATGCCAGAGTGCTAGAGTTGTTTGTCACCTGTGCGTGCTGACAGGTACTCAGCTGTGTCAGTGTTGCCAAAGTGCACATTTGGTTTTGAGGAGCACTTTGTGGAGCCCACACATGCGCACACACACCCACACAACAACAAGCTCACGCTACAGATGACGGGGCTTCCGTAATTAGAACCCAACAGTGCCACACTCATGTTTTACCTCCTGACGGCTCACGGTAACGGTGGGTTTTAAACACAAAACGCACACACACACACACACACACACACACACACACACACACACTATTCTCTCCTGCGGGCCTGGTCATCTCTGATTGGCTGGAGGTGAGCGTTGAGGCACTTCCTGTCACAGAGGAAGTGATCTACTTTTTGCTCAGGATTGGCTGTCGCCACGGCAACAAGGCCCCACCTGTCCAGACCGGCCCACACCTCGAACAGAAGGGACAGCGTTCACGGCGCTGTCCGTCCAGAGGGGGCGCTCTGAGCCCAGTGGGACCGCGGTCACGCGAAGGAGGTGCGGGACAAGCAGGTCTGAGGATACAAAGAGGAGACAGTCGGCATCAGGTGGGCGTGTCCAAGGGTGGGCGTGTCCTTGGGTAGGCGTGTCAATTGGCTGTGAGGACCCCAGGTTGATCTGTAGTGGGGGGGGGGCTTTGTATCCTTGAGGGAGAGACAGGGTGTGTGTGAGTGGTGTGTGTGCCCGTGCGTGCCTTAGAGTGAGAGAGAGGGCGGCAGGATGTGTGTGTGCCTGTGTGTGCGTGTGTGTGTGCCTCAGAGTGAGAGAGAGGGCGGCAGGATGTGTGTGTGTGCTTTACAGTGAGAGAGGGCGGTGTGTGTGTGTGTGTGTGTGTCTGTGTGTGTGTGCGCGAGTGTGTGTGTGGAGAGAGTTCAGTCTGTCGCCCCGCTTGGACTCACTCTCTCCTCCGGTCGCTGACGGCTGGAGGACGCCAAAGTGAGAGTGTGCCAGTGCGTGTGCTGGTGTGTGTGACTGTGTGTGTGTATGTGTGTCTGGGAGAGGGACGCACCGGTTGCAGCGGCGGGACGTCACACAAGGTTGCGGCGGAGGCCACGTGTGCCACACTGCAAGGTAAGAGATGCTTCAGACGGCACCGGCGACTTCGCAACCTGACACACTCCCATCAATCAGTCAGGCCAGGCAGAGTGTATGTGTGCTTGTGTGTGTGTGTTTGTGTGTGTGCGTGCGTGCATGCGGTCAGAGCTGAAAAGTAAGAGGAGAGATAGATCAATAGATAAACGGCATAGATAGCACAAATACCCTCAACCGCCAATTGAATGTGTATGAATTGAGGCTGCTGCCCCCTAGAGGACGGCCCCCACCATGCGGGCGGTGAGCTACAGTGCACCACTAGCAGAACACTTGTGATACACCAGTGGGAGTACACAAGTTGTAGTACTCCCACTAGTAGTACTCCACCAGCAGTACAGTGCCCAGTGGTTGTACTCCTGCCGCCCCCTCACTCTCTCTCCCCCTCTCTCTCTCTCTCTCTCTCTCTCCCTCTCTCGAATGGGAGAAGTGTGGCCCTGTTTGAGGGAATTGTGCAGCCACAAAAAGTGGCAGCTGCGAGAAGGCGAGGAGCAGCGCGTCCTCAGCCGGCTTGTGGGGTGGCGCTGAGACAGGAGGGGGCAGTATTGCACTGCAAACTTGTGGGAATTAAACTTGAGGGGGCGAGGGAGTGAAGAAGTGGAGTGAAGTTTGGAAAAAGGAATTCACACCACTTGCCATTCGGGAGCCAGTCTTTCCCTTTCTCTCTCTCTTTCTCTGTCGCCCACTCTCTCGCTGACTCTCCCTCTCCCTCTCTCTCTCTTGCTCCCCCCTCTCTCTCCCTCTCTCCCTCCCTCCCTGTCTCCCTCTCTTTCACTCTCTCTTCCTCCTCTGTCTTTTCTTTTTTTACCGCTCTCTCCTTATTTGCATCTCACACATACACTCAGTGTTGTTGCTGCCTTTATATCCACCAGGGGGCGCTATCGATCTCTGACTGATTAGCTAACATCAGTGAGCATCCTTTTCTGGAAGACAGAGACGATCTCTAGGAGGGGCTGTAGCATCTAAAGTGGTAGGATGGTAGATACTGTGTTTATTTTCGCAGTCCCTCCCTGCTGCCCCCTGGTGGGGGAGGCACCTGCAGCACAGCTGGGAACCAGTCTGCCCGCCTCACACACCCACACACATATGTCTAAATTGTTTGTTTCACAGAGAACCACAGAGGAGCCACACGGTTACACACACACACACACACTCACTCACTCAATCACTCACACACACACACACACACACACTGCAGGACAAACTGGTGCGCGATGGAGGTGGGGGCGCGTAGGAATGGACGGTGGAACGTCC
>OMPJ01008015.1:5687-15801 GCA_900312935.1 Carapus acus | reverse complement strand
ATAATAATGTTAAATGTTAAATAAAAATAATAATATACCCTTTTATTGATCCCTGGAGGGAAATTTTTATTGTTTTCACTCTTGTAAAAGCTGTGTGTGTGTGTGTGTGTGTGTGTGTGTGTTAGTGTGCGTTGGAGAGACGCAGGTGGTATGACTCTGAAGCAGGATCAAGAGAGAAACCAGGTGTGTTAGGAGGAACTGCGAGGTGAGGAGCCGAGTTAAGAGCGTGGAGGAGAGTGTGTACTCACACTCTCACACTCTCTCACACACTCACACACACACCTGGGTTTCTGTTACTATTATTTCCTGATGCCCGTGCACACACACATTCACACAAACTATTCAGAGCAGTTGTCGTTGGGGTTGCTGCAGGGTCACATGGTGCAGGAAGAAGAGGAGTAAAAGGAGGAAGAGGAGGCCGCACAGTGCCGCCCATTTCTGGGCCAGATGTCAGTATAATTTTAAGCAGAATGAATTCTTTTTTTGGACGACCAAACGTTCCACTGCTACAGAGAATCATAAGATGGGTCATGTCGTGTCCACTGGCTGACCGGCGCCCCGCTCAGGATAGAAAGTGTAGTGTGGTGTCACGCCTAAGCTCCGTGTCTGACCTACATTGGCACGTTAGATAGAGTTTAAAGACTCAAAACAAATGAAGTGAAAAAGTGAAACATGGACGCAGATCTGTGTCCAGCATATGTGTATGTGTGTGTAAGTGTGTGTGTGCATGTGTGTACGCGTGTGCATACAGAGATATGATGATGGAAGTTGTGGCACAAGTTGTGACATGGCGAGCCGGCAGCTTGGTGCCAGTGCCAAAGTTCACCTGAGGAGAGACGAGCAGAAACTGTGGAGAGGAGGGCGTGGCACGTGTGTGTGTCTGTGTGTGTGTATGTGTGTGTGTATGTGTGTGTGTGTGTGTTAGAGGCTGTGAGGGATTGTAGGTTAGGAGCAGCTGGAGGAGTCGTCAGCAGCCGGTCAGAGAGGAAAAGGAGAAGAGGCGGAGGTGATGGAGAAAACAGGCCCGGGCAAAAAAAAAAATATACACAAAAACAAACAGACATTCTGATACAGCCTCTGGTGTCTCACACACACTGTACAGTAAAAAAAAACGATGCTGCTAAGCTTTTCTTTTGTAGTTGTGTTTTTTTTTTTTTGCCCAGTCCTGCATGTTCGCACGCTGCAAAAAATGACAAACGCTAAAAACATTTTCATCTTTGCTTCACACTCGCGCCAACATGACGGCAGCGTATCCGATAAATAACGAATAAACAGTAACGTGGTGAATGAAGATGAGAGAGAATTGAGCAGGTTTGTCATTTTTTGCTGCCTACGTGTTAGTGTTGCGTGTGTGTTGGTGGTGTGTCTGGTACCAGATTTCCTCTGTCTTCTCGACAGCAGCTCCGACACGTGTCCACGGAAACGCTTGGCCTCCTCCTCGTTGGCAAAGTTCAGACCCACTTGGCATGTCTGCGCGTGCGCGCGCGCACACACACACACACACACACACAGATGCAGAGTGTAAGGAGCAGCGTTGCTGACAAGGTGAGTAGACAGAGACATGGCAGCTCTCAGCCCCTAGCCAGAGGTCAAAGGCCAGCGGCCTGTGGGTGAGGCCATCTAGTGGACAACCACTGGAGAAAGGACGAGCAGGACACCATGTCTCTATTGCCAGTGTGCTAATTCAGGCTAGCATGCTAGCTCAATATATACTGTAAAGTTCAGACTAAAAGCTGTGACTTTTTTCTCATGTTGTGAACCCTGTGGCTTATACACCGGTGCAGATTATTTATAGATTTGTACTAGTTGACGGCCACCAGGGTGCAGTGCACAGGAAGCGGAAAAGTCAGACAGACGTGGGGACAGTTACAGTCGTGTTGGTGTCGTGTTGATGCCGTATTGCCCATTTTAAGGCACATTTTGAAACAAAGGAACAGCTTCAATTAAACCTGTGCTTAACAATATCTTCAGTGTACTATCTTTCTGTGTAAATATCTCATGTTATTACACCAAAAACCTGCGGCTTATATTCAGGCGCTGCTTATACTTGAACAAAGTTAGTTTACTTTTTAAATGCAGCCGATGCATCTTATATTCTGGGGCACTCTTTAGTCCAGAATTACAAAAGGAGTTAAAATGTTCCACAACATGGTGGCCTGGACACTGACATACATATAAATTTACTGTGTGTGTGTGTGTAGGAGTAAATGAAGAGAAACAGATGAGGCTACTCACGTCTCCAGCAAAGGTGATAAAGTAGGATTTGGAGAGGTAGATGGCAAAGTTGTTGTAGAGCTCCTGCTCAAACAGAACCTTGCCCTCCTGTGGAACACACACATACACACACACACACACACGCACACATTGAGCCGAGGGGGGGTGAGTGTGGACAGAGGACAGCGGGCTTTGGCACGGGCTGGCTCACCCTGATGTCGAAGACCCTGATGAAGTAGGAGCGCTGCGGGTTGTCTTTGACCAGGCAGGCCACGCCGCAGCAGCGCTTGTTCCAGGAGGAGTTCCTGTCCGCCATGAAGACCTGGACCACTGCCGTGGACAAGGCCTGGGGAGGGAGGAGACATGTCCTTCAATGAGGGAACAAACAGAGGAGACGAGGGCACTAGCTGTGTCTGACAGTGGGTGACCTCCAAGCCCAGGGAGACGCCGATCTGTTCTAATGAGCGCGGCCCGCGGCCCACGGCAACGAAACCGAGGATGCCGACCATCCGGGAAGTACGCAAACAGTGAGCGAGAGACAGCGAGACGACGAGGACGTCCATATGTTTGCGAATATGCTGGCTTGATGCGCAACATCCTGCACCAACATTTACTTTAAGCCTCCAGGCTGGAGAGCAGAGAACACGAGGGAGAACAGAGGACCCGCCGGGCTCCACCAGAACGTTCTGGCCCTGCCATGGGAAATTGTGCGGGACAGGCTGTCCGCCGCTTCTAAATTGGGAATCTTGGCGACAGACAGGAGGAAGTCATTCCTGAGGATTGTGGGGAGAGGAGGAGGAGGAGGAGGAAGAGGGGAAGGGTCGGGGTCGGGTATGAGATCTTCTCACGGTCCGAGAGGAGCTGGCGAGATCCGGGACGCCGTGCGGGACCAGGCAAACCGGGCTCGGGCCGCGAGCCTGCCGAGGGCGGCGAGGAGCCTGGCGAGCCAGTCACGACGCAGGGAAAAGGAGAACAGCAGAACACCGCAGGGTGGCTGTGACGCACACACACACGCACACACATACGACACGACACCACTTTCCAAAATACAGCAAATAATATATGATTAAGATGTTTTAGCACGTTTGGTGTGAGGAGGCGGTGGTACAATAATGAGCAGCGCAGGACCTCAGCAGGGGACCAACATACACTCATTAGAAAACTCCAACACTTGAAACACACACACAACCCCTAACACACACACACACGCGTGTGGAGATTAATGAGCACACGTAGCTACTGAAGTGATCTTGACTTTGACTCAGCAGCGCTGCACAGTGAGTCATGTGGGGTTTATTTGCATGTCCTAATTCGACACGTTGTTTATCTTTCCAACAACAAATGGATCACCACTTCATTTGGGCACACAAACGCTGACACACACACACACACAACCACATGCATATCCAGGAACACACCTGAGGCACAGACGGCGGGGGGTTTAAGGGCCTGGGAGGGCGTCAGATCAAGGCTTTACAGGCTGCTGCAGGGGTTTCCTCCCAGACACACACACACACACTCACACACACACACCCACACAGGGGTCCTGCCCCATACGTGGCTCACACACACATGAAAGAGACGAGCGCTGGGTGATGATTGTCTCTACCTCCCCCCTGTCGACCGCCTCCCCATCCCACCCACGTCACTCTTATTGTTTCGTTTTGTTTTGATGCAGCAAGACGAGGCCACAAACGATCCGGAAATATTTATCAAATTAATCCATAGCAGCAGTCTGGGATTAACCCCAGACAGCCAAACAAACACTGGCTCGTTAGCCTCGCAGACACCCTGAGAATATTACGAGGGAGGCCCTGCTGACACACACACACATGCACAGCACATGAAAGCTGGACGTGTTGACGTGTGTGTGTGTGTGTGTGTGTGTGTGTGTGTGTGTGTGTGTCTGTCTGTCTCCTGGTTTGAACGCTCGCCCCGATGGCGTCCAGGCGTTTTCCCTTCTAGCCGACAAGCCGCCATTGTTCCCCGCCGGCCACGCAGACGACAGGAAGCGCCCGTCCGTCAGCGACCTAATCAGGACCTGGCGAGTAAATAACCACGACGTCGACAACACCACAAGTTACGCAAATAAAAAAACGCCGCTGCTGCCCTCAGCTCACAAGTCACCACCGCTTCACTTCTACACATCTTAGGTTGGATGAGTTTTTGTTTTGTCCTTTTCTTCTGTGCTTCTCCTCTCATTCCCTCAGGCTGGGATAAAGTGCATTCTAGTTTCCACAAGCTCCTTCGATCAGCCTGAAATATTTGAAGGGCACACAGGGGGAAAAGAGAGAGGAGGGAGGGGGCAGAATGAGAGAGTGAGATAAAAGAGGGTGGGATCAGCCGGTTAGACACACAAATAAGGGTGATGTGGAAAAAAAAAAGCAGGGAAGAAGTGCGGAGGGAGCAGGAAGATGAAAGACAGAGCAAGGGAGCACACGCAGGAGGGAGACGAGCGCAGAGGGAGGGGAGGAGGAGGAGAACAAAGGGAAGGCACGGGAAAAGTGAAACGGGAGGTGTGTGTGTGTGTGTGAGTGTGTGTGTAGGGGGCGAGTTACAAAGGAGGTAAGGTGAGGCTGGAAGGAAGGGGAGAAAGCAGAGGAGAGGAGAGGTGAAGAGAGGAGAGGGGAAGAGGAGGAAAAGGGGAGTCATGTTCCACGTCTCCCAGCACAAATCACCAGAGGAGGCCGACCGCGGGACTTCCTGCAGGACGGGACTGCTGATTAGGCAGTCTGTACACACACACACACACACACACACACACAGTGTGAACTGGATCCCTTCCACCTTTTGCCCAGTCAGACCGTGTTGCTGATGGAGAAAACAGAGGGAATACTAATGAGAGCAACCAGTGTGCGAGAAGGCCGCTCCTTCCTCTTCCTCCAGGCATCGCCGCCACGAGGAAGGCGTCAAAAATACCACTCGAGTGTCAATCACACGCCTTTACTGGAACTCGGGGGAAACAGACACATCAGCTCATCGATAACATTTCAATTTCCAGCGTGCTGACTGACTGACTGGACAGACGATCTGTCAGCAGGTGCTTGTCGGGCTGCAAACACAGAATAAATCAATCAGACTGTAAATAGAGAGAACACACACCCTCACAGAAGATGACACACACCTTCAGCTCTGCACAGGGCTTTGAGACAGCCCCGTGTTTGGTATTATGGCAAATCAATGGCAACCGTAGAGAATCTTTCAAATATGCTGCAATTTGCGATGCTAACCAGATGGCTAGCAGATCTCACAGCCTGGGGGATGAAGGCAGTGCGGCCGGCGATACGTCCCATTAATAAAACAATACCACAGCAGCTCTGTAGGCACAGAAACACACCCCCATCCCCCCCAAAAAAGAAAAACACTTCACAATAGCTTCTCCCCCTCTGACGCAGTGCAAAGCTGCTACACAAACAGGACGTTTATTGCTGGAATAAATCAAAGTCTAACCAGGCTGAACAGGACAAACTGAGCCAGAGACAGTAAAGGTGACTCTGTCATTTTTTCCCCCCCAACTTTTCTGCATTTCGTTAATACAGTCACACACACGCCAGCCTGACAAGCATTCTGATCAGACATCAGATCAAAGTCAGATGCATTATTCAAAATCTTAGAAAGGCAAAAGCGCCCAAGCAAGAGAATCGACAAGAATGTTCCCGATCCCTCGGCGCCGCAGTCACACGGTGTGGGACACGATGGCCGGGATGCCAGAGGAGAGTCGTCACAGCGGCTGCTTGTGCAAAAGCCTACACACCTTAACAAACCTGTGTGTGCACGTCTGGGTGGGGAGGGTGAGGCGGAGTGACGTCTCAACCCGAGACTGCGTCGGGAGACGGAAGTGCGGCTGTGGTGAGGGCGCACACGCCGAGGTATGTGTCAGAGGGAGAGAATGACGGAGGTGAGCGGCGGTGACACAATCAGGAAGCCTCTCTGTCCCCACAGCGGGCACATGTGACGGAATGCCGCTGGAGGATGCGGAGCAGGAAGTGGCCTCGTCCTCCTCCATTGTCGCCGCCGTCTTGACATTTGAGAGGAAACGTGGCGCCGTTGCACAGTCGAGAGCAATCAGACCCCGGGACAAATTTCGCCAGGCCTCGCCCGTTGAGTAAACAAACGGCGCGGCACTGTTTGATCCCTGCTCGTCAGGACACACACTCATAACACACACGCCTCAGGTGAAGGTCCAAGGATCTGTCTGCTATCACACCTCAAAGCTGCCACCGTGGGTCTGACCTACATAGGAGGAAATGCCCAGCTTGGAACCTTCAAACTTGATCTTTGGACAATTGCTCTTGGAGGAACTTATACCTGCAGCTTTGTGTTTGCTGGACAACTTCTCTTCCCATTGGCCTGTACTTGAATTTCCCTCAGGTTTAATAAAGTATCTACCTACCTACCCCTACCTACCCATTATCACAGTGTTCCCATGAAGCAGCTGCATCTAAAACTCGCCGACACCACAGAAGGACTCAAAGTTCTAGTTCAAATTGGGCGTTCTCTGTGTAATTTCTGTGACTGAGATGTGCTGGGTACGTCCTGACTATGACCCAGATCTCAAACTAAGTCACCTGAACGCCAAGGCTGTTATGTAATCCCACATTACCCTTAGAACCAGAATCATGGTAGTGCATTCAATTACCAAGGTACAGCGAGACCACGAAAGCTGCAATCTAATCGGGTTTACGAGGTGAAACGTCTCCCTCCCGTCTCCTGCCTGGGCCACTTTTGGAGAGTCAGCATCATCTCAGGCCAAATCTGCTCAGCAAATTCTTCTCAGCTCACACACTTCCGAAAACAACCAGGCTCTGGCCCCGTTATGTAATGCCGGCGCAAAAATCACTCTTTTGCCCTCCTTTCTGTCTGCTGATGGATCCAACAGCTACCTAAATTGACCAACACACACACACTCACACTCACACACACAGTGAGGTACACACACCACTTAGCAAAACAAGTGCGTCCTCGCTCGGTTTCACTGTGAGCTCTTCACGGGACAGCGGAACTGTGACGTTTCCCGGGCCGCTCCAGGTGTGTGGCGGTCGCAGTCGGGCGGAGGACGCGGCGAGGCCTCGGGGCTGCACCCAAACTTACCGTCGCCCGAGTGTCACCGCCGTAGCCGGGATACAGGTCCCGAAGCCGCTACGTTCTCCACACCGTCCGCGGGTGGAAAAACACGCCGACGCCACGAATACCGTGACGCAACTGACACTGTGCGTTAAATAGGCGGACATCGTTCACCCCAAACCACAGAATAACCCCAGCAGGCCGCGAACATAACACGGGACAGGAAACACGACGCAAGTTAGCTTGGTTAGCTTTAGCAAACATAACCATTCCAAGATGAAAAAAAAAACTACTTACGATGCATTTCCTGCCGAGGTGGTTGAAAAGGCATTCGTTCTCCTGCGGTGTCAGTAATAACGAGCTGACATTAGTTTGCCGCCGTGGCGGCTGGTGTCCGCTCATTCTTGCGGATCAATGTAAAAAGTCTGCGCCGACTACAAGTCGCTCAGGGAGATAAATAAACATCCGTGGCCTTCTGCCGACCCCTCACACCGCTTCAGCCGAAGCCAGGGCTCAGCGAGGCGGCGGGGCCGGAGGAGTGTGCAGAGGACCGGTGCAGGGAACGTCCCGCTCCTCTTTAAAAGGAGCTCACGGCAGCGACGGAGGTGCGGCGGCGACGGAAAACGGCGAAAGTTTCCAGGGAAGTCCGGCCGCCTCACAACACGGAGCCAGAGCCATCCAACATGGCAGAGCGCGGGCAGGACCACCAGGGCGGGAATGGGGGGAACCGCGCTCGGCTATGGCGGGAAAATATCTAGGAGGGGGAGGGGGACACGAAAGCAAACTAATACAATCACAGAAATATTGACATTTTCATCGTTTGTATCCCCAGCTCACATTTTTTCCTTAGATGGTTGTTTAGGGGACAATATCTGGGAGGAGTCACCCCTATGGCTAAGATGGTTCAGTCCTGTCCGCCCGTGGCTTTTATGACTGGAATGTGAGCGGGGAGGAGATAAGGAGGAATAAGGTGCAACTTACCGATGTGATGCTATTAAACTCGTCATATTATAATAACACGCATGGAGAAGTGCACTCACTGGTGAATTGTCCATACTATATTTTCAACTCCAATTAAGCGGCGCCGGCTGGGCCTGTGCTTATTTAGAAATGATGATTATGTCGTTATTTTCTGATCAACCAACATGAATTGTTCAGCCAACCTGAAGACCTTTCGGGAATAATTTTATTTCGAGCCTCCCTCTCCACACAAATAGCCTATAAAAGTAAGTGATTAAGACTGCTCCAGTTACTGCACAGTCCCTGAGGGGGAGGCTGTGTCATGCCTGGCATATGGCCTCTGAATGTGCAGCCTATATTTGTCCCTGGCTCGCATTTTTGTTTGGGTATACACACCAAAATGTTGTCTTCTATAACCCTCAGCAAGCAGGCACAGCAATTCATCAGACAATTATTCCCCCACACACATAGACGACACAGCTTTGAACGGCTTTCCACGACCTACTTCGTGGTGTTGGCTCTCTGAGTGTGTCAGAAGTCACAAATATTGCAGCATATTCTCATTTAATCCTCACATGCTGTTTACATAGATAATAACACTGCACACAATCCATGAAGCAGGCGTGGAATGTTACCCTCCCTGAATTATTCAGACGTTCATTTCATTAAAATTGTGGCAAAGCTGCTTGTCAAATTTCAGTCCTGCGGCATTAATTTGTACTTTTATCCTTCTGACGATAATTCAAGCCACCCTGGTTTGCCTGTGGGGCTGATTTAGGGTCTGAGTTGGTGACTTCATGTGGCACATAAGAAATCTATGTCATATGGCTTTGTAGTTGCTTGAGGAGGTGTGTGTAGAGCTCTACTTCCATTCATGCTTGCATGTCATACTTGGTGGTATGTGTGTGAGCGTGTGTGTGTTGTCCTGCCAGTATATCTGAGTGTGTGTGTCATGTGTGCTGCTCTGGGTGTGTATTGGGATTGAGAAAGAGCCTGAACTTCTTATCTATGGAAATGATGACGAAACCCTGAGAACATGTGACCTGTAGCACCTGTTGGGAGTGACACAACACCTGAACACAACCCTGAAACTATTCACACACACACAGGCGTACATACACACTCCACAACACAGCCAGTGGCTGTCATGAAGCACCTCCACTGCAACTCCCTCAGAATAAAATGGAGAGTTCACGTCGCCTGATTTGGTCTGTGTAGCAAACACGCTGGTGCCTGTTTGAAGTTCTCTCCTTCCATTTCAGCGCAGCTCCTGCCCAACCTGAAAAACCTGACAAGCAGGCAGCCACGCAGGCAGCCAAACACCTGAGGAGAAGCTGAGTCGCCCTCACATGATTCCACCGCTGTTGCGACCCGCCATGGCGGCCCCAGACCTGCAGGGCTCTGCAGGGACTCCAGGACGCAGGGGCGGCTTTGTCGGCCTGCAGCAGGGAGGCAGCGCCCAGGGTGGGCGAGAGCCAGCCGGGGACACAAAGGGGGGGATTGTGGGCCGGGAGCTTAAATGATATACAGGGAGGACGACAGAAAGGAGGAGAACACTGGCCGTCTATTGTTTGGGGTCCTGAAACTCGCCTGGTATGTCATGGCGACCGTGACGCCACCATTAGGGATAATTGGCAAGGTGAAAAATGTGCCCATCCTCTCAGTTTCTGCGCCACGTGGCCACATGAGTCACGTCGAGGATTACGTCATAAGAATTAAGATCATTTCCATCAGGATGCAGCAAACTGGGCGATCCTAAGGGCAAGAGTGTGTTGTCCAGGACACAGCTGCTCCATTCAGGCGTCCGGCTCTGCTTGGTATGCCCTTATTTCCACCATGACGGGAGACCAGACGCGACACACGGCGTGATGTACGA
>OMPJ01008003.1:14502-27523 GCA_900312935.1 Carapus acus | reverse complement strand
TCTTTTTTTATATATATATATATTTGTATTTACATTTATATTGTTATATACAGCACCACGCAAAAGACACCAACCCCTGAAACATCTTTTCTAATGGACAACAAACTTGACAAAAATGCATTAGTTTCACCACAAAATAAAAAATCACAAAAAATAACAAGGGTATGAATAATTTTGAGGACAAGTGTATGTCTCAAAAACAAACAGTTTTGGCCAATTCCAGGGCCTTCTACAAGGATGTCAATGTGCTCTTGAAAAACATGTGGTTCCCTTAGCAAGGAGCAATTCCTCTCAGGTATTAAGGTGAATTGGAATCAATAAAGAATCCAATAATATGAATGATTCGGCCCCTTTCCTTTTACATAAACAGGGAGACTCTCAGTCCGAAGGTTTTCTTCTCCTCGGGGAGTTTGGGGTCTGTAATTGATGGAGAGTGACACCAACGACCGGCTTTTAATGCTGGCTGGATTTGTCCTTTGAGTCACACCCCACAAGACTTGGACCCGCTCCAAATAGTGTCTCAACGTGGATTAATGAGTCCTTGCCTGATTGTTTGAACACACACACCAAACATAAGTGTTTCACAGAACAACCCAAGGCTCCTGCGGGCCGACGGAAAGGGGAGCGCTAATAAAGAGAGCGTTAGGGACCGCCGAGTGAGGGATCGTAATGGAGCGCCTTGACAGGGTGAATGTCTTCATTTTCCCTATGCTGAAGTTTTAAAAAATGGAGCCCATCCTCACCACCTGGGTGTACCTTGAGCTGTCTGAAAAGAAGCGATTACCTGCTCAGAGTGTGTCGCCCAGGCCTTGGGGGGATCTGATCATCAATTAATCCCAAAATCCCAAAAAGGTGCTATTCATCAAAACCTAATGGTCCTTTGGCTGGTGAATAATTCCACTGGAAAAAACACAAGAGGGTGATAGAGTGACTGGAGAATAGCTTTCAACATCTCACTCCCCGGTGACCACATCGGCCAGGGACAGAGCCACCTCAGTCTAATAAAACCAGCGACGTGTGGTCAGCCGAAACAGACTTCACGAACGCAAAAAGGCATGAAGATGCATTAGTTTGACTCTACTACATTCCTTGGAATTCCTTGATATGGCTTGACATTCTGCATTTCACTGTCCTAAATTGTGTTAATACAGAATAAACACTTTAATAAGCACATGATACTCCCAGGTTCATACGAGTTGATTTCTTTGGAAGTGTGTTTGGAATGCAAATACTGGTGCGTGATCTGTATCTGTGTCTGCCAAGACTAGGTGGTAATCGGTGGAGCCGCTCCAGCTCTGCCAGATGATTGGGTTATTTCAGTGAGAAATCTGCCACTGGAACCAGTAAAAATGGAATGGCTGTTCATCGTACTTTATTAATCCCAAGGGAAATACTTTTCCTGTATCTGATCCATCTTTATTTTTGAGGAGTACCAGGCGCCGGAACACTATAGTGTAGTAATAGTATTTCATCCTCTGATCCATGCTGCACACATCCTTGGTTTCTGGCATTGTTGGGTTCCACCTTGGTACACTGAGAAGACATTTTTGCTGATGCACAGCTTTGAATGGCTGGAAATACAAATACTTAGAACTACACACCATTGTTAAGTATGTGTTTAATAAAACACATCACACACACATATGAGGATGAGTGGACAGGATGAGCTGTGTATAGCATTGACACAGTGGCGCCCCAAGGAGAGCGGAAGCCTTCAGGCGGTTTTGTAGGTCAGGTTGATTGTGATGAGGCCCTCAGTCACGCCCCCCCCGCGCCCTCGTCAACCCTTTATCTTTCTCTGATCCTTATCAAATTATATGATGACCTTTTTAATTTCCATTAGTCTGACTACAGCGTGAGGGACGACGTCCAGGGACCCATCAGAGGTCGCCCTGCTTTGGTTTGAGGCGGCTGTAATCGGATCCTGACAGCTGCTCACTTGGGAGGCCGCAGCCACAGTTGGCCTGACACGTCAAGACAGACCACAAACGCCCACGAGGTGTTTTGGGTGGTGTGTTTTGATCCTGGAATGATGTGTGATGTGGTTAATTTTCCATCTGTGTGTGTGTTACCGAAGCCGTCATTTGCTAATGGACGCACATATAGGTCAGCGCCAGCAAAGACACGTAGGAAGGGTTAAGTTGTGCGCGGGGGATACATTTTACTGTTTATGGAGGTAATTCATGTGACAACAGAGGAGTGTGAGTGTGAGAGTAAGAAGCAGGGGGGAGCAAAGGGAAAGCAGAGGGCCCCTTGGCAGGATGTGCGAGCGCCGGTGTTTCACTGTACGCTTGCTGCTTGGAGCTGGAGGGAACCCAGCTGCTGGAGATTAGCTAATCAAGCCAAGCTAGTGTGAAGCTTCTGGGTGCGTGGAGAGAGCCTGTTCTTCATTCAAACACAGGGAATTCACCTGCTCCTCTTGAGATCCGTCCAACATTTGCGAACGGTGAAGGAAGCAGGCCTGTGTTTTGTTTCTGATATGCTTCAGGTTTGCTTTGGGTCGCTTGCCATATTTGCATTCTCCTCGCCAGGCTCTTCTCCAGAGTTGAGCCTGCTGAAAATAGAAGGAAGATGAAGATGAGTGTTAGTGTGAGCGAGGAGCACAGAGTCGGGGGGGAAAAAAAGGATGAAATACACAATTTCTGCCCCTCTGAGATCAATAAATTATGCCTGAATGTGAATTAAAGCGTGTCCCCTCCAAGCGTCCTCTAAGGTTGATAACATCATGGCAGGCTGAGTGATCTGTGAGGTCACAAGAGTGATGGCACATGGTCTCTAAGTGGATGAATTAAGAACTTCTGTGGTGGACACCAAAGGCATAGACATAACTCACACTTTTCAGAGGGAGGAATGAGTTGGACATGCTTTGAATCGAAGATGCAACAACGCAGGAGGACACATGAGAAAAACATCCTGCCGGTGGAGCGGTGGGGTTTAGGTTGGGCACCTTTTTCTTGTAACTTGAGTATCTTACAGCAGCAGATGCCAACAAACAACAACGAATCTGTGAAGATATTTTTCCCTCCGGCCCCCACCCCACTATTTCTATACCTCACTAGACATAGGAATAGGAGGAAATGCCTCCTTTGTGCTTGCATTGTGTAGTACAAGTAGGCCTGTACTGATTTTGACATTTATTTGACGCAGAGTTTGACACCTGTGTCCTATGTCAAAGAAGAGATGATACCACCATTACAAAGTCAAATCTATGACAAAACAGGCATCAATGAGGAGCACATGATGCTCCTACTCTCCCTCCCTTGTGGCTCATTGGCCATATCTACCCTCTGGGTCAATTGAAGACTGTCCAGAGGTTCACCACAAACAGGAGGATGACCTGGTTCCACAGCTGACCTTCTCTAACTTCTTAAAAATAACTGAGTTGGACTCTAAACCTAGAAGGACAGATATTTATCTACTTGATAGCCCTATGTTGTTACTTTGGCGGACGTCTTACCATACTTTAAAATGCCTAGATGAATGTGTTTGACATTCAGTTGTCCTTGAAGTCTCTTTTATGCATCTGCCTTTACGTCTCTCCTTGACCTCTGCATGCTTTCTGTCAAGGTTAAAAAATAATTTCTCGAAAATGTAATTTATCTGACAACTTGGACACACTCCTGCGGTCGCACTCCAGAAACAGAGAACAAGGTGACCCAGCTGTATGCAGTGATGGTGCGGGGAGGTTCTCATCCTCGTGCCCTACAAGCTGTCATATATCACCCGGGTTTATTGCCTTTCAACGAACCAGAAATACAAACATGTCCTTATCAGCTTCTTTGTCATTACGTTCATTAATCTAATCTATTAGGAAAACATCAGAGAATCCTATGGATCTCCGGTATGTGTACTTTCACCTTAGCAATTTTAGCTTAACTTTCTCCTCCATCTGTATTCACTGTGCAGGCCCATGGGCGAACAGCACATCATTTTTCACCCACAGCACGTCTGGCCAGACATAATCAGAGCTAAAAGCGGGCTGAATTTTGGACTTTTGTCTGGAAGGCTGATGGCGCATGCCTGACTGGTAGGAGCTCAGAACTCTCTGGAAAGGTAGACAAAGAGTGGATGTGCAGAGGCCAGAGAAGTAAACAACAATGTCAACAGGTAAAAGTGAACTTTTTCCTCAATATTCATGTTTCCGAGCTGCAAAAATTATGATCCTGTCCAATGTCATTGCAAAAATCTGTATTATTTATAATCATACTGCATTTTTAAGACCCATTTTTCATTGTGCTTCATGTCATAATCATTTGTGTGTACTTTGTGTACATTTGTTTGAGTAATATGCAACATGATTCTGTGCTTGTTCTTACGATGCCCTATTCTACAGCCTCGATTTCTCTGTGAGGCGCTCATAAATAACAAGCATTATTAACAGCCTGCATTAATTAGTTCTGAATGCTCAGCCAGGCACCTTGGAGGTTACACACAGTAAAAAATGATGAAATGCGTTTAGTACCATTTGTCATTTACACTATTTATGTTATGAAACCAAGGCACAGCAAATTCTAGAATATGCAATCTGTCATCTATTCTATATATACGTTCGAAGGATGCCAAATATGTAACAATGCTGTGTTGGGCGGCCAAACCCCAAAGTTTATCTGCATATTGGAGTCCAAGACAAAAACGAAACGATTGTTGTAAATCAAAACTAAACTTCAATTCCTTACTGTGTTTTTTGTTGCAGTCAGGGCTTTGGAATGAGGCCTCAGGCTAAGATGACTAAATTCTTCAACCATCCTTTTTATTTGGCTTGCGTTTTCATCAGATGGTGAAATAAGGTTGAGGAGGATGATGATGAATGTCACAAATAGCAATGGCCGGATGTCACCTCTGCCTCTGTTCTCTGGCAATCGGCCGACTGTAACAAGATCATAATTATCTTTTGTACTTGGCTGGTAGATGCATGCACGCATCTCAAGAATGCACAGAAGAAGATCTCAGTGTTAGAACCGTGAACAGTGGGTCAAGCACAGCAGTTACCAAGTGAAGAAGGTTTTAGGAGTATCTCACAAAGATGCTAGCAGTTGATGACATCATAAATTATACTATGTCACTGCAAAGCCATGACATCACTAAATTACTTTGTCATCATTGCCAAGAAACCCACACATACTTTGACTTTGGAACTTTTTCACCATGATAAATGAACAAAAAGTAAAAAAGAAACTCTAAACAAAAAACACAGACACACAAATCTACCCCTGCTCCTGTTAATGTTTGAAAAATAACAATTTCCATGACATTAATACCACAAGCAGCACAACTTTTCATTGTGACCTCATTTTCTTGCTGCAGCCTCACATAACCCAAAATAACAGTGACAGATAATGAATTTGTCCAGAGAAGCCCTGGGATCAAATATTTCAAATGAGATAAAGTTTAAATCCATACACCGGCATCATAAATAATATTACATATCACCAGTTGTGTTGCTGTTCTCAGACAGGGGTGGTACTTTTAAATCATCTGATGACTTTGCTCAGACGGTGTTATCTGGGTAATTTTTACAGATTTTTGCCTTTGTAGCCAACACGCAACATCATGAATTGTTCTGCCATTTCAAGTGGGAAATCCAACATAATATTCAAGACATTTCATGCTGCCTATCAGTGAATTACACAAACAAACAAACAAACAGCGTAACACTCAGATCACTTTAAGATCTGCATCCATTACTGTTGCCATGTGTACTGTGTTTAGAGAGGACCACAGGATTAGAAGACAGATGCTCCCTCTAAGGATCCCTCTCTCCCTGTCTCTCTCACACACAAACACACACACACAAACACGCACGGTCTAATTTTCCTCGTTGGGCGCAGTCGCCCTCTGTTCTGTACGAGGTACTCAAATGCACCTGAAGCTAATTGTGGTCACATGACCACGGCCTCTCAAGTGCTCTCTCACGCAATCTCTCCTTCGTACGCGCTGAACAATGGTTGCGCATTGGCTGCTTGCTCAGTTGACCTTTCAGCTGGCAGTATTTGGTAAGTAGACACACTGCTTTGAGGTCCTGTGTGTTGCTTCACACACTGACATATTCAAATTTTAAGTTTCAACTTTTGTTGACATGCCCTCAAAACATGTTGTGTTTCAAGCTTTTCCATTTTTAGCACATTTTTGGCATTTCATGTTTGGGAATACCGGTCTTTGCTCGGACTGAAGTGATTGATTTCATCTTCGCAGCCTGTTTTTACAATTTTGAAAGGCACACTCAACAATGTGCAATCATGGCACATCATCCTCAAGATTTCTTGCCTTTCATTTTTTCATCTGCTCACTTTCACCCACTTTTCCAAAGATTCCAAACCAAACAACACGGCAGTGCAGTCACCCTCACACCACCACTTCAAACTCAAGCCTCAAAACCATAATCTCTTAGCAAACTAGTCCAAATCCAACAATGGAACTTGGGCAACGGAAGGAGGCGAAACTCTTCGCTCCTTAGTCCAGGCTGGAGTCAAGTCTCAGGACTCTAGCCCAACCTGTAACTTTTATTGTAAGTCAAACACCAGTTCTGACTCATACCTCAATGCTCTGAATGTACCTGAATATCCATTCTGAGCCAGTCGTACCTTTTAGTTGTGATCCAAACAGAAATGATCGGTCCCTGCGGATTGTTGACGGATTTGTCACTGCAGATCCCGGCCGCGAATACGACCCACCATCCATCAGGAGCGGATCAATACCTGGAGCCTGACTAAACTGTACCTGTCGATATTCCATCAGATACCCAGAATACTTTGAGACGTGTCAATAAATGTCTCATCTTGCAAAGGCATGCGCTTGAAAATCTGATCAAGTTTGATTGTATTATCAACTCATCAATTCCGGTGACTCACTCCACATTCGCTTCATTCATTATCGGGACATGACTTAACAAAATCAAATTAGACTCAAACTTGTATATTGTCAAGTTATCCTGCATCACAGGACGCATCCCTTTTGTTTGTAATTAAAACAGTATTATGGCCCGCTGCACATGCCACCGTTCTGATAAAATGATTAATTAATGGAGAATATATTTTCGAGTTAATTCCAAAATACCCAGGACCCCTTTTCACAAATCCAGCACATCTCTGCAAAGCAAAATTTTGGGTGAGGCTAATTATAATCAAAATTTCATCAACGAAAGTGTGAAGCAGCGGGATAATGGCGTTTGCACTGCGTTGAGCCGTTTGGTACCTTCTGTTTGATTTATTGGCCCGGCTGGTTGGGAGAATAACCTATCGTGCAGCAGGAGGAGGTGGTGTGATATTTATGACATGCTTTTACTCTGAATCATTATAAATCCATTGACCGCTGCCGTGTCACAAATCCCGGGTGGAATTCTCGACAATGCATTCCAAAAACAGTTTTTAAATACTCATACACAATGTGAAGACTGATAAATTGCTCCACCTGTGCTGAGTAAAAGTAGGTGGGAATGAATGAGGTTGACAGAGTTTGTGTGTGTGTCTGGGTGAGTGGGACGGGTGTTGTGTGTGTGTGACTGGGGCGGGCTACAGGGGGGTTGGGAGGGGCTAGAGGGGTGGCGTCTTGATGAAATTACAGAATGGATTGATTGATCTGAGTTGATGCGCGCTGCAGTGGAGGGATGCGGCTTGAACTGATGCATCTAGATTAGTGTCAGAGGAGCCGCTGAAGGACAATGAAAGCCGCCATCAGGCGCAGTGACCTCCTCGGTGTATGAACCCAACCGACAGTAAACCAGGAGCTCGAGGAAATTCGGTCAATGTGTGGAAGGAAAAAAAAAAAGGCCCCCCGAAAGAGAGAGGCATGAATTTGCAGATGCTTGAGTTCATATCCATTAGTGAGTCTTTCCATTTCGGAGTGGGAATAAATGGCTCCACAGCATCGGGTAAAAAAGAAAGGAAAAACATTCCAGGCTGTGCTGCGATGTGAACTGAGGCACACCGGCTGCTCTCTCTTTTTTTTTATTTTTTTGAGAGCTTTTATATTCATTGTGATGTCAAATTCTATATTTGCAGGAACGGTGAATCCCAGGTGTGGAACTCTGAGTCCTAAAATACTGAAATCCTCCAGGATGTTCCAGGAAAAAGGAGAGAGAGTGTTAATGCTGCAGCTTAGTGGAGAGGTGGGAGGAACCTCCTCTTGCACAGAAAGTGAGGTGTGCTTCGCGGGGATAGTTTCGACGCTCCAGACGGTTCCCCCTGGAATGTCCTGCTGGCGTCCATGTCCCAGAAATGGAGGTGTTAGTAGGGATATTAGTGGGATATAAATTCAGCAGAGGCAAAGTGTGATGTACACATGTAGGACAGTCAGACTGCCAGTGCAACTGCTGCTAGTGGTCTGTGTTAGTGTTGTACTTGTGTTATTGTTGTTTTTGTACTCGTGTAGCATTTTTACGCCGTTTGTAACGCTGCTCATTAGCTGTTTCAAATTTCAACTGGTACTACTACCACTACTACCACTACTACAACTACTGCTGCTGTCACAGCCACTTTTACTATTGCGGAAAGGCTGCAGTTACTAACAGGGTGCCTGCTGAGAGCAACAGAATGTGTCTTTTAAATGTTCTGTTCCATTACGTGGGCGGCTTGGCTAAGTTTGGACAGTAGTTGCCTTTATTGCAGATTTTATGGTGGCGGCTCTTCTTCCAGAACCTCAAGCTACTCCTGACACAAAGGCTACCTACTTAATTTCTGCCAATCTGTGTGTGTGTGTGAGTGTTCAGGGTCTACTCATTGTTGTCCACCTTATTGATGCTACGCTGTTCATGCAGTCACAAACCTCTCCCCCTTGATATCAAAGACTGGCGCGCTCTGATGTGCGGCAAAGCATCAGAAACAATCTGTCCACAGTCACATCGGCTGCCACGCATCTGTGATGATCTGTGATCTCAGCCGACACCTTGACACCGATACCTGTCATTAGGTGAGGGGAAACCCTTGGACGACAGCAGCAGTAGCAGCTTTTCGTTGGTATCATGTGATAAAATGTTTTGCTATGTAGGTCAAGGGTTGTTTTGCGGGCTTGCAGGGTGGAAGGCCTGGAGACTGAGTCAATAACAGCATCCACAACAACACCACATTGAGGAGCCTCGAAACATCGCATCACCACAGGTCTCTAGAACATTCCACCCTCTGGATCGAATTGCCTTGGACTGACATGGACCGGCTCTCGAGGATTCTGACATCACCTCTGATGTCAACACTTTTTGACACCTCTGTAAAAATATCAAACTCCCCCAACTGCTGGCCTTCGGACAACTTATGAGCTTAGACATGTATTGGCCTCTAATGCTGTACTTGTCTTTGTTTGTGCTTGTTCCCTTGCATGCAAAATGGCTGCAGCCATTTAAGTCTTAGCTGCAGCTGGTGTGAGGTGACTGTGTAGCTCTCTGTTAGGAATTTTCACGACATATCTGACACAAGAACCTTTGTAGAAGAAAAGTCTATCAGAACATTTGGGGCTTTTCCAGGCCTCGCCATGGAGACTGATGTCTGCAGACTCTGCCACAACACAATGAACAAATATCACATGGTCATTTGGGTCATTTCTGTGTTGTTGCTCCTGGTTTGACCTTTTGTTTTTCTCCATGCCCACAAACACACACACACACTCTGCACTTAGCCAGCATGTGTCTCTTCTTCTCTTGTGAGTGGTGACTTTTCACCATGCAGCACCATTTACCAGCACAGCCGGCCAGCATGGCACGGTTATCAAATGTTTTAAAAATGATTTGTCTTTTGCCATCTGTCAGCATACATTTTTACTGCTACGTAAAAGGTATCATGTCAGCTTCCATAAATATGAGGTTGTATTTGGCTTAACTACATGTTGCTTAAACAGAGATGACCCCATTTAGCAAAATATTTTTACTCAGTGTGTATAGCGAGGGAGCACATCGGCAAACTAGTGTTATTTTCACTTTATCCCATTCACAAAAAAAGGTCCAAGAGGATAAAGTGAGACTGGCATGAAAACACCAGTCATTTGGGATCTTATTACTTGATGTAATGTATGAATCAAAAGCAAGATGTTATCCTCCCTGGCTACACGTTGCCAAATCATGCCTCCGCCGTTATTCTCGTTAGCATCCTGAGGAATCCCCCTGACATGACGAGGTAGCCTGGCCTCACATTTCACTTTGTTTCCCACGCTGCAAGCCGTGCAGCAGCGTCTCCAACCATGTGAATGCAAACAGAGCCACCTCATCAATTTGAGTTAATTACCACTGCCTGGATGTAACTTCTGCTAACAAGCCGACTTCCATTTCAAAACACGACACATACAATTATCCTGTTTGGGGAAACAGCTGCGGTTTACCTACGCGCTTTCCTACGTGCCGAAGAGAAAACAAATGAATGGCAAACGAGTGGTGATGATCCCGAGTCCCTCAATGTGGGCAGGAAGTATTTGGAGTATTTCTCACATACCATTATTGGAATATTTCAAAGACTGTGGAATATCTGTGAGGAGGTCTGGGCACCCGCTGCGCCTGTTACTTTGATCATCCACACGCAGCGTCGCTACCGTAGCGCGCCCAAGGTCGGCATCGCGAGGTCGCCACACCGGTGAGCTACGCGGGACACTTCCTGCCAGCTAACAAAATGCAATATTCATTAACACACTCTTTCGACCGGCGTAAGGCGCCCCGCCGTGCCGCGCGTGTGAGAGAGAATGGTGATTAGCGAGGGTTGGGGATGAGCTGCTGCGTTGGCGCTTTGGAGCGGCCTTCCGCTGCAAAGTCGTCAGCCACGCCTCTGCCCCCTAACAGGATCCCCCGCCGGCGGTAATCTGACACCAGTCCAACCGCCAATTAGCTTTCACCCATTCGTTAGTGGCTGATGAAAGCCACAAAACACGGCGTATCTAATTGGAGCTGTTACGTTACATTGTGCCATTTATC
Source organism: Carapus acus (assembly GCA_900312935.1). NCBI lineage: Eukaryota > Metazoa > Chordata > Actinopteri > Ophidiiformes > Carapidae > Carapus > Carapus acus. Next base: position 16,641 of record OMPJ01008003.1, on the reverse strand, counting down.
GCTCCCCTTTCTAATCGCGTTGGACGATTTCCTCTAAAGTATCCCTCTTGGTGAGCGTTATCCCATTTTGAATTCACACAAGCAAAAAGAATATTATCAGGAATCTGTCTGAAGTCTATTGCGTTTGAATTTCCGTCCTCGTGTGATCCTTTGATCCCGCACTATCTCATCAGCGCGTAAGTAAAATATGAGCATTTTGGCTTAGCTCGCAATCAAAGCGGGGAAAAAAAGCCCACATGACGGGAGATAAGGGACCCGACGACGACCCCGCCGTCCCGGTAATGCCGGCGGCTTACCGCGGCGCCGCGTTTGAAGCATGATATTTGACGTACACCTGCTAATCCCCCGTTCAACATTAGCCGATGTTTTTTAAGATGGCCCCCTCTCACTCACTCTCTCTCTCTCTCTCTTTCTGGCTTGCTCTCTCTCTCCCGCCTCCTCTCTCGCCCTGGCGCTTCTTTGCTCATTTTCGTGGCTGTCCCCGGGCTGATGTCTGCCACCGATAAGGCCTGAGCTGCGGTAATTACACAGGCAAAGGGGATTGGATCTGTCTGCGGCGCTAAACTGTGATTTCTACTTAGCCTGGTGCCCCACGCTGTGCCTCCACGGGTGATGAGGCTCATTACGACGCCTGATGCAGATCCCCCTTTTGTCCTACGCGCCAACGTAATCACCCCGAGTGCTCTTACATTTCAACTCCCCCGCCTTCGTGTCAGAGCTGCGGCTTGGGCACAGCTAACTCGTCAAGGCATCAAGCGGTTGATGGACGATGGTCGCCGCTCGCAGAGAAATGAGTCCCATGGAGGCAGTGGGAGGACGAAAACAGGGATGAAGAAGGAGGAGGAAATTCAGGTGGCTGTGTGGAGCGTGATAAGGATAAGATAAAGCAGACAGAAAGAAAACAAAAATTTTGCATCTCCAGTAATATAAAGGTTGAGCTTTTTTTCTGCTAAAAGAGGAACAATGTAGCAATTAAAATTCACAAATAAGCTATAAGAAACCAAAGTCTGTGCCAGGCACGGACGTGCTTTACCGTCCTAGAAACAAACTGTATTTACGCCGCCAACGAGTCTCCGGAGAGACACAGAGATACAGTATCGTCTCACTTCGACTGCAGTGCTGGACTCCAAAGTCATTATATGCCAGCGAGGCAGTAGGAAGTTTGTCAAACGGCATTCGCCAGGGAGTCGAGTGAACCCAATGTGTCAATCCAGGACCGCCGCCGATACAAATGAGTACAAATCTGTCTCGATATCGAAAGATGTGCTGGCGCTAGGAGAACGAATTTGCTTTTTTTCCTCACTCCTCTGCATCGACGCTTCGTTGTGCTGAGCGACACGCAGCGACAGATTTGCCCCGACAGCATCCTGGCCGGGTTTATACACTTCGATCTCTTTGATAGATGTGAAATTGTACGTTGTGTTTCTTATGCTTTGGACTGACGTTTCGGCTCCAGTGTGTAATTCTTCACCGCCGCCGCTCAGACTGGCACCTTCAGCTTGTCGGTTCATGTAACTCACATTTCAAATGTCGCTCCTGAGTTTGACTTTGCCACCTGAAGAACGGAGGTGTGGCTCAGGAGGTGTGGCTCAGGAGGTGGAGCATTTGCCTGGAATCCACACGGCTGGTTGTCCAACTCCAAATTCCTACAGAAATGTTGTTGGAGAAGGCACTGAAGCATTAACAGCTCCCTGCTCCTCCGACATTGAGATACAAATTCAGAATAATGAATCGAGAAAAAAACAGGTTGTTGATGCCATAAAACAGGACAGTGAGATAGATAAGTAGATACACTGTTAATATTTCTGCATTAGGTCTGTTCCATAAAAGTGTGATGTATACTACGAAGTGTATAAAAATGAAGAAAATATTGGTACATTAGTGATCCTGATTTTAGCCCCACCTTTGTGTGTTATCACTCCAAGCTAACCCATATGGTCGCTCAACCTTGAAGAGAACATCTCACTCTTTTGTGGCCTTGGTGCAAGAATGTTCCACCAGTCATTATGGAGAAAGAAAGAAAGAAAGAAAGAAAGAAAGAAAGAAAGAAAGAAAGAAAGAAAGAAAGAAAGAAAGAAAGAAAGATTAGAGATTCAAGATATTCTTCAGTTTTATTGGTCCCATGCTGATTGGATTTTG
>OMPJ01008003.1:7002-9502 GCA_900312935.1 Carapus acus | reverse complement strand
ACATCAGACAGTGGTACTGCGGTTCAAGCTGTCAGCAGCCTCCAGGCAGGTAAGGTGCAGTTTAGTGGAAAGTTAAAACTTATTTTAATGAATTTGTGTGTATAAGATCACGGCCAGGCTGCTTTTTCTGAGCAGGAAAATGACTTACGAATAATTAATCTTCAATCTGATGGAGAAGTTGGAACCAATCAATCAAAACAAAAACAAACATGCCTCAAACAAGACACTGCAAAATGTTTCATGGCCTTTGGCGGGCGCCTCAGAGGGAAGCAACATGCAAAGATAAACACATTCATCATCCGAAACAAAGGTTTGGGTGGTGGTGAGCGTGAGCAGAGAGGTCTGCCATGGCTCTGCCTCTGCCAGGTGTGTGAGGGGGCGAGCTAGCGCTGAAGTGGCTGATGAAGCTCAGGTAACCCCGACGAGTCCCTGGTGAATTGAGGTAACAGCAATGGATTCACCACCACCAAGTGGATCAGTGGGAAATCCCACAGGTCAGACACAGCACAACAGCGACAGCGATGAGAAGAAAGCAAAGAGAAAACAGATGACAATCAGATGGACAACAGCAAAGAAGGACTATGTGGATCAGTGAGAGGCATCCGCCATCCATCAGTTGTTCCACAAACGACTCCTTTGTTCATTCAGCTCTGGAATGGCACTCGAATAGGAGTGTTACATCACCTGCGCAAACAAAACCAGTACACATTAGACCAGGGGTGGACAAAGTAAGGCCCGTGGGCCACATCAGGCCCGATGGTCTTTTTGATCCGGCCCACCAAAGATTGGTACAAAATTCACAATTTTGACTGCATTGAAAACAAACTACAAAAACTACAAGAACAAAAACTAACACCAGACTTGGATGCATTGGCAAAGATGGAGGCACAACAAAAGTGGTCCTATTAAAAGGTAAATAACGAAACACCCTAATGCTTTTTTTCTGTTTCTGCTCGATATGTCTGCACCTTTTGCTGACACGGCCCGTCTGTCAAAATTTGAAAAGTCAATGTGGCCCCTGAGAGGAGGTGTTTGCCCAACTCTGCATTACAAGTTTGGGCATGAAAACGCAGTTTTGATAGCAATTTGAACCGTGTTCCATAAGTCGTCGGCCAAGTACAGCAGCAACATCATCGTCCCTGTGATGATGAGTTTGTGATTGAGATTGACTAAGAGTCGTTTGAGGCATACGGTAAATCTGAACCACCACTCTGAGCTTCTGCTCCTCCTCCTCCTCCTCTGCTGACAGGACATCTGAGGTGAGCGTTTCCCCTCCCCATGTCTGCCTCTGTTTACTGTCTGACTTACGCAGTTCTAAGCCTCTGAACGGCACAGATAAGGCCACTATTTCATGGATAACAAGTCCCTCACCCGCTAGGCTCTGCACCCAGAGGTTCTTCATCGCCCTCTGCAATGACTGCATTATTTCAAGCCCGGATGCTGCAAACACAATGACTCACCTGGTGGGTATTGCCTATGCGTCGCCCTGCGCTGACTAATCCGTGCGGCACCGGACCAAGGTTGGCGTCGACCCCGCCGACGAGCAGCACGCCGCAGACGCTCAAGTGCACAAATGAGGCAAAACCAGCTGGAATTGATATCCGCCGCTGATTTGTTTTTCGTTTTATGCCGGCAGGAAACAGCCGGCGGTGAGGTAAATTAGCTGTGGGGTCGACATGCATCCATGTTTACGTTGGACTGATTTGAAATATTCAGCATCACGAAGAAGGAAAAGTAGACAATTTGCTGGATCTCAGTTTAGGACACATTTGGCGTGACAATGCTAGTGCCCTAACACTGCAAAGGTGCCGCTGCAGCTCTAAAATTTAGAATATGAGCGTTGCGATGTTGCTCCATCTGCTGGCAGGGGGGGTTTAATCATTACGCTAACCTTTAAAGCTAATGAAGTCTTCCCCTGCTGCCCGGAAATTAGCCGGAGTGAAACTTCACATGCCGGAGTGCTGGGTGGCATTTGAGTCTCTCCTCTCCTGCCGCCACGTTTAAAATATCAGGGATTTACTCCGGCGTTTAACCTCCTCGCTCATTAAACGCTGATTGTGCCTAAGCAGAATGCAGTTCTCGTCCCGCTGCTGCTGCCGATGTGAAACGCTTCCACGCAGCAGATGGTGGCGACGAGGAGCACTTTGCTCAGACAGGTTGTGCTCGGTGGGTTTTGGGCCGTGATGTCTCCCCGCCTGTGACCGGCAGCTCCCGAAAGTCAGCGGTAAGTACGCAGGACGCATATGGACAGAGATATTTACACCGCGGCACACAGAAATGTTTAAAACTCTTCCGGAAAGTCACCATCCTGCCAGTAGATAAGATAAGATTAGATATACCCTTATCAGTTCACCATTGAAACAGCAGTTAGAGGAGCTGACTTCATTGCAGGGAGACGAAAAACGCAACAAAACACGCTGTCCTTTAAAAAAGAAAATGGCCACTGGAAGCCGACAACAGCTTGAAATGCGGGAGTAAACAGACGCAGGAAGGAAGTCCA
>OMPJ01007991.1:2756-19744 GCA_900312935.1 Carapus acus | reverse complement strand
CCCCCCCCCGTCACACATCAGGTACGGTCACGTGCGTCCACCGGATCCACAAATATTTGGGGAGTTATTTATTGGAGTGATGGTGAGTGGTGTGAGATTCGGGTCGGATATCGATCGCAAATGCTTTGAGAGGTGAAGGTGGTGCAATCTGGGTCACCTTACCGCCACCAACCAGATCTCACTGTTTGCCCTGTGACCTCAGCCACTCTCCGCTCGTCAATGTTTACACCCCCGCTGCCGACCCCGCCGTCTCACTGACATCATTTGTTACGTCCATCTGCTACGTCATCAATGGTGACAGGGAGATGAGTATGAACCGGTTTTGTCTACGTCTCTGGGGGGTTCATCCATCCAGTCTTCACCTCATCTACCCTTGAATTGCAGTAGCTGTGACTCAGATCGTCCCCAGTGATCGAGACAATGTTTCTGATTTCAGATTCCAGCGTGCTGGGGGTGTCCCACCCCCCTGGGTCCTCATTGAGGGAGCCACCTGTCAATCTCTCATTCATGCTCTGGGACTGGCCTCACAGACATGCTGAGTCGCAGCTGATTAGCTTATATTTCTGAATGTCAAATACACAGAGAAAGCCAATAATACTTCAACGCTACACTTAAAACTGCATTTGGCAAAAATATGCGAAATTTGAGGAGAGAAAATACAGAATGTCTGTCAAATGAAACCCAACACACTCACATTAGATTATTATTTAACCCTGGACACACTGTGGACGTAGATTTATCGCCTCATCGGTCTATTTGATAGCGTTTCACTCCCACGATCACACACTGGAGAATTTTGCATATGGAGCAGCGGACCAACCGTCCTCGGGCTCCATCTCTCCACTTCTACCACAAATACTCGCCCACATGATGCAAAACAGGCAGACATTGAAACAAAACATGCAAAACAGACAAATACTCAGCCCTGTTTGATTCACTTTGTGCTTATTTCTCCAGAATTATCCATTGAACACTTTCAGCAGCGACTGCATCTCTGTTTAGGGATAGTTTCATCTCGGCAGGACCACACCAACATTTACTGATGTCTGTCTAAAGCTGAGGACCACCTCCTCTGATATCACCCTTGTCTGGATGAAAATAAAGCCTAATTTTAGAATATTGACCCGGTGAAGACGTGCAGCCAGGAGCAATCGGCTTCCCGAAGTTTGTATCTTGGATCTGTGCCGCAGATTAACAGTCCAGCAGCCTTTACAAACGGGCCGGGCGGCCAACATTATGTAAGATAAAAATCCAAACACATGGACCTGTTTCCACTCCACATGCGCACCCTCACACACAGGCACACACACACACACACACCGCCGAGACAAGCGACATTTACGACACCTAAAAATACACTCTTAGGGACAGACACACATACATACGCGGTCCCTTACACACCCACGAACAAGTGAGATGGGCTCTCAAAAACATTACTCACACGGAGGCTCAGGCAACGTGATGCGGACACGGTGGAGCGTGTGTGTGAGTGTGTGTTTGTGTCGGGAGAGGGTCCCTTTCGTCTGACCTGCCGCGTTTAGATCTCGATCATCTCCCAAAAAAAAAAAATAGTCCCTCCGTGTCGTGTTCGGCGCTGCGACGACGGAGCCCCCGAAATAATTCGGCAGAAGGGACAGGAGGAGGGAAGAGGACAGCGGAGGAGAGAGGGAGAGAGGACGGGGGAGGAGAGGAGAGAGGAGAGACGAAGAGAGGAGAGGAGAAAGATAATGAGGCGGGGGGCGGACCCGCGGCACACCGGCCGGTCAGCGGCGTCACTTACCCGAAGTGAAGCGTCCGTTTCCCGTTGTGCTCGGTGAGCTGAGGACATGCAGCGGCGACGAAAGAGAGAGTGAGACTGTGTGTGTGTGAGAGAGAGAGCGAGTGTGTGTCAAAGAGAGAGAGAGAGAGAGAGAGAGAGAGGAGGCGAGCGTGTGTGTGCGTAAGAGTGTGAGTGAGAGAGGAATACGTACATTGAGAGAGGGGACGGGGAAACCAATGGGCCAGCGTGTGCTGCTCCTCCGCGTCAACGTGTCCGGGAGGGGCGGGGCGCGAAGTCACGGCGTGTGTGTGAGTGTGTGTGTGTGAGTGTATGTGTTCCCAACCGCCATTCGAAGACGGGTGTCGCCGGCGTTTCCGAACGGCCCGCTGATAAACAGGCTTTAAATAAAAACAGAACAAGTGTGAAAGCAGAGGAGGAGACGGAGCGACGCGGGAAAAAAACAATCGTGCGTCACTCGGCTACGTGCCCCAAATTAAACCCTGCCGCCGGACCGCGAATGCACCACGGCACGTGACGAATCAGACGGGCAATTAGTGCTGCGTTTGAAGGCCGTTGGAAAAAGACGGTTCGTCTTGAATGCGTCGGTGACTAATGGCGACTGCAGGGCCAAAACTGATTTTTTGGGAGCCCGAGGAGGATTCCTTTCAAAACGATCTGTGAGTGAGGCCAAATGATGTCATGGTAAATAGGTTAACTAAAATACTTCGACCCAAACCTTAAGAGACCAATGGAGCCACCTGCCCAGATTCCCTCCACTGACCCTTTGGCTTGGAATGAAATCCAAATGACGACTGTTTTTCTTCTCTTCTGGCTAGATATGAAAGTTTGAAGGGCTTCTGGTCGTCATTCAAAAAAAGAAAAAAAAAGGGCAGGACATTTAGATAAGTGTAGCTTCTTTCATTTTTTCAGTTTGTGACAAATTCAATTTAGACGTCTGTGAAATGACAAAATCTCTCAGGCACTTCAGGCACCGTGTCCTCGTTTTGCCTCTCCACTGACTTGAGTAATGTCATCATCACAGAGCCACCTCTCCTTCATTTTGTCTTTGACGATAACTCTCCCCACGTTCAATCCACTATGTCGGTTTATAAAATAAACCGCTGCTGCGTTATTACCAGGCCTATCCAGCTCCAGTTTCAGAGTCAAACTTTCAGGTGTCACATGCTATCAAACGGGAAAAAAGGCGATACAGAGGTATAAATACTCCTTTCACAAACAAAATGGCTAACTGGGGCGCCGAGCCACCGGCAGAACTGGGACAGGGGCCAAAGCACCAGCGTCTACTTTTCCCATCGCTTTGGCTCGCACCCCAAAGATTCAAAAGAAATCAAGATGAGACCTCACAAAAAGGGCCTAATAATGAGCAAGTAGCGATCGGGGTAAGATTATACCCCGACAACCACATCCAGACCACGGCCCCTCTAACCCAGAGCCCGAGACTTGATTGGATTCCAGATTAAGGTATAACTCTGCCGTTAATCTGCTCCCAGTTTTTCCTCAGGGCAACCTTCATTCTTTTGTGTGTGTCTGTGTGTGTGTGTCCCCTCACACGAGCTCTCTCTCCGCCTGGCCGATGACTTGCACTTCCACCGGGCTTGAGAGCACAGAGAGCACGGTTGTTGAAGAGTCTCATATCCAGTGTAAGCGATAACATTATCCTCAAAACGGAGGGAAGAAAGAGAGCTTGATCCTCTTTGACAACAGTTAGCCTACACATCCAAGCCCTCATTATGACATAATACACAATCTGCCCCTTTTTTAGGCTTCACAATTCAAGAGTTATATTTGTCACATGTGCATTGAATGTGCAGTGTTTGAGTGTATTGGGGGCACAGATGGTTTTGATGATTATCTCTGTTAGCACACATATATATTTACATGCTCTGTTCACAATTTATCTCAGTGACACACAAACCCAGCAAGAATTGAGAACATACATTACAGCATACATAGAAAACAGCATATTTTATTGTCACAGTAATCCCAGGATAATCAGATCCAGATCTGCAACCTGTGTTTTCATTGTTTTCATTGTTTCATTGTTTCAATTCTTATGTGTTCAAGCTGTTTGGGAGAAGTGACTAAGACGATGCATTCCACGCACGCATCGCCGTCTAACGTGCAGAATACACACGTGCCTTCGCTTACTGTGACAAAGACGCTGATTCTAGCCGGGCAGGCGGGCCACAGCCCCGCACAGACAGACAGACAGAGCCGGCCTTGTTTCTGATGACGGGCTGGCAGAGAGTGACGACCATCTCTCGCTTGTGTCTCATGAATTATTGAAGGAGTGTGAAGATGCTCTGCATAGTAATGAGGGACAAGTTGTCTCGGGGGGGGGGACGCGGATGTTTTTTTGCTGACTCTGTGCTGACCCCAAATATCAACCTAAATGAACCCAGGGGGTGATAAATACCACTGGATATACACTCGCCATGAATTCCAGAGTAAAGCAGTTGTTGTTTCGTTTCTCGTCTGATTCAGAACATTTTTCGTGGTCCATCTGGCAGACAAATCAACACATAGAGACCAACAAGACTGCAGAGCCCAAAAGTAACAGTGGTTGTTTTCAAAGCCAAAAAACAAAAACAAGAAATTATCTCAGAAAAATCTCTTCAAATGTCCCCATAATTTGTGTATTTACTTCATGAGAGTCCAAACTTGGCTTTCTAAACCCACCCAGATATCAATAATCCAATAGTGTTACTTCGATACTTCTTTCTACTTCTATCTCTGAATGTCACATGTCCACTGTGTATCCACGTGTGTGTGTGTGTGTGTGTGGTGTTTGTGTGCACGCGCCGGCTAAACCAGGAAACGTTCTTCACTCCTCATTAGCAGAGCTCCCAGCTGCTGCCGCTCTCCTGCGGCATGTGGCCGATGAAAAGCGTCTGATCGATGTTTGGTCTCCTCTAATGATCCGCGCTAAGTGTGTCCGTGTGTGAGTTCAACCAGCAGGGGCAACACGCAAACAAATATCTGAGGGAGTATGTGTGTGTGTGTGCGTGTGTGAGAGTGAGTGTGAGCGTGTGTGTACGTGAGAGGGAGAGAAACAGAGAGTATCAGACACGGAGTGAGTTCAGGGTGAACGGAGCGGTTTAGCTTTCACTTCCACATACGTGCTTGTGTGTGTGAGTGTGTGTGAGAGAGAGAGAGAGAGAGAGACATGAGAAGGTGAAGTTTTCAACAATGTCTGCTTTGAGAGAAACCTTCGTCCAAAGTGGGAGTGAAGCGACAAAGTGACAATCTGACGATCCAACTGAGCCCCTAAACATAAGCAAGTCAAGAACAAGGGTTGATTGATAAGTTCTAAGCCCGATGTGGGAACTGAGCTCCAGCGCCATAATCATCACACTGAGGAATCTGTCACTCTCGAGAGCCACACGTCTAAGACAAATGTCGTCCCCCGAGGAGGGCTTGTTGCCACGGTCACAGATCATGGATCAGCACAGATGGTTTCAGCCTGCTGGCCTTACTGGCTTCTGTCTCTTGGCATTTGGGAAGCTGATCCCGATTGTTTCTTCCAAGTTTGCAACCAGGACTGCATCTCATCCAGCTGGACTCAGAACAGTCGGCAAAGAGAAAACTTGAAGGATGTCCTCCTGGACAACGTGTCTCATCAGCTGGTGGGGGCTGGGACATCCCTCCAGTGGGGATGCTGAGGGATGATCTCGTAGAGGGCCAGCTGGTCAGTGGTCAGAATTCTCTGGCCACAGGATTGTCGATGCTCAGTCTGACAGGGCCGAGACAGACACAACACCACACACAGCGAAACATCTCCCTTATGTCATGATCAAGCACCTCTACATCGCACTCGGAGCAGCCTGGAGCCAAACTTTAATCTCCCAATAAAAACAGTCAAAGTCAAATGTGCAAATTGAATGCAGGGTGCAGGAGTCTTTGATTGAACCTATGTAACAGTAAAAGGTAACAGGTTGTGTAACAGTAATAGTAAAAGGAGTAGAGAGAATATCAGTATATCATAGTTTTAGTATAAAAGCAGTAGTAGTGGAAGAAATAGTGATGTTGCTGTGATAGAAGTAGTAGTGATAAACAGTTGTTGCGGTAGTAGCAATAAGCAGAAGTAGTAGTAGTGGTGGTAGTGGCAAAAAAACAGAAGTAGCAGTAATAAAGTGTGGTAGTTGAAAAGGCCTCAGCAGCAGTAACTAACAAAAGGGGTGGTAGTGGTAGTAAAAGCAGTGGTGATAGTAAATAAGAGTAGTAGTAGTGATAAACAATGGTGGCAGAAATGGCAGTGGTAGTGGTAGTAATAAACAGAAGTAGTAGTAGTGGTATAGTACTGTAGTGAGTGCAGGGCTTACTGTCTTGTAACACTAATAAAAAATAGTGGTAGTGACAAAGAGTGGTAGTAGAAATAGCAGTAGTAGTGCTACTGAAGAGAAGTAGTAGTACAGTAGTACTACAGCGAGCACAGGGCTTAACAGTGGGCGGGCTGCAGCCCTGCTGTGGGCGCGGCCTTGCCTTAAGCCCCGCCCCCTCTGTCCCTGCTGACAGTCACGTGTCACTCTTATCTCCACTAGACAAGCTTCACATGGTTCCATCTTTAATGTGCATGTGTGTGTGTGTATGTGTGCGTGCGTGCGTGTCTGCTTGTGTGTTTTGTGTTTTTGCTAGTTTTACAGCCGGCCTCAGAGCACGTGACTCCAGATATGTTTCAGCATAGTTACATAACACCCTCCCTCTCTCTCTCTCTCCCTCCCTCACTCCCTCTCCCTCACACACACACATAAGTACACACACACACACACACACAGTTTCCTCCCAGTCTGGATCTTTCTTGCGTGATACCATTAAGTAACCAAAGGTGCTTTGATCTGTGATAATTTCAGGTTGAGAAACTGAAGCGTGGGATGCCTGCATTTCTAAATTGTCTCTGAGTCTATGTGTGTGTGTGTGTGTGTGTGTGTGTGTGTGTGAGTCAGTGTGCCTGCTTGTGCACATGTGTGTGTGGATACAGTATGTGTACATGCGCATGTCTCAAAGACTTGTCGCTGTGCTCCTCTCATATTCCACATCTCATGATTAAATTCATTTGAAACAGGCTGGTAACAGAAATTGTAGCTAGTGCAGCTGTTGGGGATCATTTGTCCTCCTGTATTGTCGTTAATTAATATGATGGATGACAGATTATTAATTTATGTTTTCACAGGCGGGTACACACAACAGGAGGTCACAGTTTGGATATCATGTCGTCCAGCTTTGCCACGTTCTGGACGGTAAAGATAATGCATTTGAGGTTGTCAGGCACACTCAAGCAGACAGACACACACACACACACAGTGCGACAGTTGCGCCTGACGGTGAAGTGGGGACAGCTGAAATCTTAGACAGGCACCAGGACCAGTATGTTCAGTAAGTGGAAAAGGAAAGCGATTCCCAAACAGACGATTCATCAGAGAGACAAACGGACGGCGGCGGGAAGGAAAGACTGGCAGGAGGCGGGAGGCGTGAGGAGTGAGGCGGGAGTGACCCGCTCGGGCCGCCATGCCGCACTCCACATCAGAGTTTAAAGAGACATTCAGCAGCAACCCGCAGCCTTTCTGCTCCCGTGTGTGTGTGTGTGGGCGTGTGTGGGTGTGTGTGACCTGGCATTACCTTGGCAGCTGTGTGAGCAGCAGCAAGTGTTTGTTGTGTGCTTGAAACGGAGCAGTGGACTCAAGGTGAAATACGCCGACGTAACAGGTTTGAAGCAAAAACAAAACGTTGTTTTCTTTGCCGGCGTTCCTTGCCCAGTTTGTCTTTCCGCCCGTGTGGAAGCGACTGAGGCAGATAAAGACATCTGCCTGTTATGGGAAAACACTCCGTTTTGAGGGAAGAAAAAGCTGTCGAAAGAGAGAAATAGACTGATGAGTTAGAGAAAGATATATTTTAGGATTCAATATCCAGAATTCCTCCAAATTTTCTTTCCATTTTTGATTGTTTTGCTTTTTCTATTTTGAATTTCTATCAATGTCTCCCTGAGAATTTGAAAGAAAAATCCACATGTTGCATTTCTCGCACATTCTAAAAATTTTTATTTGGAATTTCTATAGAGGTCTCCCTGAAAATTTGAAAGAAAAATCTACATGTTGCATTTCTCGCACATTCCAAAAATTTTTATTTGGAATTTCTATCGACGTCTCCCTGAAAATTTGAAAGAAAAATCCACATGTTGCATTTCTCGCACATTCTAAAAATATTTGTAGAATTACATTTAATTGATAAATGTGATACATCAGGATTGAGATCTTTATAGATTAAAATATCTATTTAGGAGAATGTCTGTTAATTCAGAGGTAAACAGTGACTTCATCCTTGTCAGGGCTCATGTCTGAGTCACTAGTACAGAAATGTTAATGTTTGGGAAATGTTTGTGTGTGTGCGTTTGTGTCTGTCTGCCTGTGTGTGTGTGTGTATTGCCGAGTCTCACCACATCCATCAACTCCACTTGCTCATTACAACTTCCATCATCATAAATCTAAGCGTCCCGACACTTCCAGGAAAATGGCGCGAGTTAGGCTGATTCTCTCTCAGGTTCGGCCCGCGGGCCCGTCAGCGTCGCATCCTATCACACACACTCCATCAGGTCAGCGGACGAGGATTGGCTGATGCTGCTCTGACCCCGACGTAGCTGTGAGTGCCGCAGCTGGAATGTTGGCGATAAATTCAGTCGAGGGATCTGCTGGGAGTGTGAGTTTGGACTCAAATACTCAAACATTTTGTGTAAGTATCAACACTAAAACGTAAACAACCGTCACCACTGCTCACTTCTCATGCCGCAATATCTTTTGAGATCTCTGAGAAATTTGGCAAAATCATGTCAATGAGTCAGTCAGGGAGTCGATGGCTGAGTCGCTGAGCGAGTCAGTCCATCGGTGAGTCAGTGAGTGAATGAGTGAGTCTGTCACCACCTCCCCTTGGGAGTGAAAAGGCCCAAACTGGTTTCCTCCCCCCGCCTGCGACTCGCTGGCTGAGTGCGGCGGTTAGACTAAATATATTCCGTCCTTGAGCTCCCGTGGTGGCGACACACAGCGCGTGGGAGACGAGACGGAGCTGCAGCATTACAGCTGTCGGGGCTCCGCCATCAAACACGCCCTGCTGCTCAGAGAGCGTAATGCCCATTATCCAACCTCCCAGGCCAGGTCACGTGACCTCAGAACATCTTCTCTGCGTGTGCGGCGTTTACGGCACCGCCGCGCAAATGACACACTGATCAAGTCTCAGGTACAGCTGTGCGCTGTCCTCCTTTAAAATAAAAAGACTTGAATGAAAAGTTCTGTGCCTTCGCAAACATCTGCACGCTGGTACTAAGCTAGCTTGTAACATCTGTTCCTCTCCGGCCCAACCTCAGCCCGGCAAACACATCGACAAATGCACAGCAGCTTCGGGCGTCTTGAAGAATTTTTGACTGCGGTCCAAGAGAATGCTCAGCTGTCGATATGATCAGCTGAGGTCACGCCGCTTGGAGCTTTTTCTGTTTTTCACATTGGGAAATAGCTCAACCTCTGTGTGGATAAAGTAGGTGAGGGGTGGCAGCGGGAGGAGGAGGGTGCCCCACATTCACAGCTGGGGGGCGGCACGGCATGGCCGCCGACGGCTGCCCCACTTGACTGAGCCCAGACAGTTTGTTGGGCTTTAGGTAACCGACACAAAGCTCCAATCAATGGAGGGTAATGGAGGCAAAGTATATTTGAATCATGATATTTAAAGTTCCTGGCGTTGGATCGTATAGTGATCAGGTGCTAATGGAGGCTAAATAAAGTAGCAAATCAATAGTACATGCGGTTGTAGTGCCTCTATTTCTCTAGAAAGATATGAACTACTAAGATGAACCCCACCATGTTGTGAAGAGGCCAGACATTGAAATGTGATGACCTCAGGTCACGCCTGCGGTAGAACACGCCGCCATAACAAACAAACAGACTACATGGAAACAAACCCCGCCTGTGCGCACGGGCCCTTGTATTCGCTCTTTGTTTAGACATCACGTTTATTCCCGCCGCACATCGGCCCCACCAGCTGTAGCGCTGCAGCGATGCGCTATCGCGACGCGCAGCAGAATGCCTGGAAACACGCTCGCGATTATCAGACTTTTCAGCGCCTGAATGCAAACACAGAGTTTCTTTTCAGCCGCGGCTCAAGCCCCAACATGAGCGGACAAAACAAAGCCCTTACAGAGCCTCTGTCCCACACAACAACAACCACAACGTTGCGGCTGTGGCTTCCTGGCTGCGGTGCTGGGGAGAGAAGGGACAAAATGTTCAATCTGAGTTTAAGAGGGACAAACAAGATGTCTTACTTGTGACTGCAATCAAAATGTTTTTATATTCGGTCTCAGATTGACAGGTTTAGCTTGATATGGTGTTGTTTGTGTGACGCTGGTGGTGGACGGCGCCAGTCCGAGTCAACCTCTCCGTCGCTAATCGTTTCTCTGCGGCTGTCACCCAAGTTGCCGTTGCGCTGAGGGCGCGTCGAGGGCAGCTATCCGTTGCAGAGGTTTTGCAAGGGCGTGGCAGCACGGCGTGGATGGAGAACCCGACCCGGAGCCAACGTGCGCCTGCTGGCTGTGCTCCACAGCCTGTGGCATCAAACTATTTGAGCTCCCACGCCGCTCGCCTGGTCTGACCTCCTTGGCGGCTTCACCTCGCTGTGGAGGTCGAAGGCAGGAACCTGCCCGGCCTGAAAGCACGCCATCAGCGTTACGATAGTTTTGGAATGGGGCCACGACCTCGGCGACTCCTGGGTGATAAAAAAATAAATAAATAAATAAATAAATAAAAAAGGAAGACAGACAGACGGGGAGAGAGACAGAAAAAAAGCCCTGGGGTGAGTGAATTAAGGTGGAGAGAGGTCAAGATTTAGAACAAAGGCGTGTGGAAACAAAGCTCAGAATTTATCACTCACAGCGAGCTTTTATTAGGAAATGAGCGCTTGACAAATTTAGCTGCTTCCCAGATGAATTTGGTGATTTATTAAAGTCCTGCCAGCCTGTGTGATTCCTATTGTGTGTGTGCGTGCATTCGCGTGTGTGTGCGTGTCCTTCCTCCGCTTCAGCCCTTCACAGCTGTGATACTTAACACCATCCGGCCTGCCGCTCAGCACGAGGTCACACCAGGCTGCAGCGGCCGACACGCCCACAGAGCTGCACAGACGCTGAAAACCTGCTTTCAAATGTGTTCCTGCTCCTCTACTTGTTTTGCTCTTATTTCTCTCCTTTGTCCCTGCGCTGTTCATGGATGCTGCCCCGCTCTGCAGACAGGCCCTGTTCCTCCGCTCTTACTGCCACCATTAAATCAAGAACAGGGTCAATGTGAAAACCTGATTTCATCCGCAGCGATTCTTTCGTTTCCGTTTAGCCCAGTTATGTTGTCCGAAGTGAGATCGGAACCCCAAAGGAGACCGACGATGCAGACTTCATCCCCTCTCAGACAATAAGTCCTCATCTTGGCCTATCAGTGCGGACGTTACATTTCTGGCGGGCCTGGCCTGTAGGATGTGGAGTCTGTAGGGTCACACCAGGTAGCCAGGAGGGGGCGTGGCTCCGAGGGAGCCAGACCGCTGGAGTTGAAATGAGGTCTCCTCTTCCTCCTCCACCGCCTCCCTCCACGCTCGCTGTGGAAGTTCTGGTAGCAGACTTTGACTTTGCAGCCCCGACAAAGTTGTCCAGGGCAACAGAAACTATTCGACGCATCCGAGCTGCGGAGAAAAAGGAGATCCAGATGTCGCCAGAAGCTAAAAGCCGCCGAGCTCACGTGACCCGACGGAGGCTGCGCGTAACCTGCCTACGTGCAGCGCGAGCCGGGGCCTCTGGCGGGAGTCCAGCGTGTCCTCGGGAAACCTCCCGTGCTGCTGTTGACATTGGGCCATTTATCCGGAGTGCTGGGCCGTGACCACAATGTTGGATTCTGCAGACGCAGATAAAAAAAAATCTGAAAGAAACACACTGGGCTCCGGCGCCTCATCGCTGAGGAATGAATCACGAGCGCTGCCGTGATGAGGGCACGCGCGCACTGGCGCGCGCAACTTCGCGCGCACGCGGACGCTTTTTGGGGGGATAGAGCGGTGATGCGGTTTGTTTGGGATCCTGCCGCGTCTCTGCGGCCTATTGTTCACCGTTCCACACGCTGTTAAATATTTTAAGCCGATTAAGTTTGGACAGATTTTAGCTGGAGAGGCACAGCTACACTAAAATCATATTTAAAGAGGGTCCGGATAAGAAATCGTGCAGGTAAAGACCTGACTAAAATGTACTCTGGGCTCCCCCTTGACTTCATCCACACCTGGATCATCCGTGACCCAATTCCGGCTGTGTTGACATGTTCCACGCATACATCAGATATGGGGCTGAGACAATAAAGCGCTGACGCAGGCAGGTTTGCGTTCGCCGTGACTGAATCATCTGCCCAAACAGATCGACGTGTTCCCGGGCAGGTGACTCACCCGTTTTCAAAGGGAAGCTGCTGGACACTTTGTTTGCATTTGACCCACACGACGCAGCCCAGCTGCTCCGACTCGGCCCCCCGGCACTTTAGAACACCGTGTCCCCGCCACACAACACACGACTCACCGGGATGTAGATTTGATTTGTAATCATTTCTATTGTTCACCTGATGATAAATGACAACGTCTCACTGACCTCCTCACATTTCAAAGGAGAATTGTATATTATCCCCACTGAATTGCTGACTAAATCTGTCGAACTTGCAGAAATTGAGGGGCCACGCCTCGTATTTTGGTCAGCGTCAGGCTATTTTTTGCGTCATTGTCGGTAGTGCTTTGTCTGGTGCCCCCTGCCAGCAGCTGCCTAACAGGTGGCTGAGGATTTGATAACATTGCCCTCTAGCGGACACTGTTAATGTTACATAACTTCACATGCCTACAGGACACCGGAGAGGGCACCGAGAATGTGAGACATTCGCGATCGGGACACGGTCTAGATAAGGATGTTGTATTTCCGTGAGACACAACGAGAATTGTAGATGCTGAGTGAGGAATAATGGATGTCTACTTGACGACGTTCATTTTAAATGATAAAAACGCATGCTAATGTATCTTGTGAACTTAGGACCGGTTCAATCATTGCAGGTGTATTGCAAATATACATCCGGTTCCTTTGTTTATGACGAAACATTTTGACGCCCTGTATTGAATCAATAATCCCAGTAAATCATCCATGACAGCGAGAATAGAGTCAGATGGTGTTTGTTTCTGGGAAACTCGCTGCAACGTTACACCCGGATTACTTAGAACTCTCAGCATCTTACATAATGCTGCACTTTGTCACCTTGTGGTGACTGTAAAGGAATCTAAAAATAACTCAGGGAGAAAGGGAGAGGGAGGGAGGATGAGAGGGAGAGAAACTGCACTGTCCACTTTGAATCATCCCTCGCCGGTTGGGTTTATTGTTTTTACATAATATCGGATGATGAAACTGTGAATGTGATGTTACAGTCAAAATATTATCAGGATTAAGCTCAGCTACACACACACACACACACACAACACACACACACAGGCAAATAGGAAGCTCCGGCTGGGATGGTGTGATAACACAGCAGGAAACATATAGTCACGCCTCAAATGTGCAGGCATGTGATGCTGCAATGGAGCTGTGTGTCACCCACACACACCCGCAAAGATAAAGACAGACACACCAGTCTCATCGTGAACACACAGATGACCTCAGCAGGTTTATTGAGAGGTGTGTGCAGGATGGGTGTGAGTTCCTGGACCTGTTTTGAAAACATTGTGGGTGTGTGTGGGTGTGTGTGTGGGAGCACACTTTATTCTTATGATGCATCTTCACATACATGATACCTCCCTGTTGTCTCCTACAGGCAAATAATCAGAGCCAGCATTTGGAGCAGAGCCACAGTCCAGGATCCACCTGAGAAGAGACGCAGAAGAATTCTGTTTTTATCGTGTTCTGTCAATGGCTTCACAGTTCTTTTACTTTCGATGTTGAATTTGTTAGCAAATCGACATTTATACCATCGAGACAACTTTTTTTTATTGTAAAAGAAAGTGGTATGTTTAAAAAAACACTTATTTGAACAAAAAAGAATCATGGAAAACTGTTAGGAAAACACATTTAGAAAAGCATTTGACTAACATACCACTCGAGTCATGGCGCCTCAGTCGTTTGTTTTGGTGTGATGCCCTTTGGCTCTGTACCATTTTCTATTGACGCCAAAGACACGTACAAGTTGCGTGTGTATGTGTGTGTGTGTGTGTGTGTGTGTGTGATGTTGCAGCCACTTGAACAAACCTGGTTTTCCAGACAAACTCTTCGGCTCCAAAGTGACGTAAGAATCTAAAACACACAAACACACAGACACACACACACACGCTGAATTAGCCGCTGATCATAGAGATGCAGAGCACTTCACGTGCTGCGGCCGCAAGAAGCTCTTTCATTCTCTGGGATTAGACCCCAGCACATCAACTGTCAGCTGATCTGCAGCAGTGTGTGTTAATCTCCAGGTTAATGCTTAATGAGTTATTCAAGAAAAGGCCCAAACACCAGCGGCAAAATAACAGTTGGTGGAGATATGCAGCTCTGCTGGAAGATGAGAAAAAGCTCGTATATAGAATCATTGGCTGAATTTATCCACACTTGTGTCCACAGCTAAAATGAAAATGTGCATTTTCTGATATTTTTACTCTTTGTGAACAAATTGCATCATTCAAATTGAAAAGAGAACTGGAGGACTTTGTCTCCAGGTGGTTTAGCATTGATTTGGGCCAAATTTACCTTATCAGGCACTTACAATGTAGAACACATACCGAAAGATGCAAAAACAATAGTAATAATCATAGAAAAGATGATAGACGAGTAATATGCCATGAGGAGCGACAATTAAAATTCTAGACGAACAATTACAATAATAAAAATGTGTAGACTCCCTTCTGACTGACCGTTAACCATGATGAGCTCCACGCTGTAGTCGGAGAACTCGTGGCGTTTGCTCACAGAGCACACGTGCGTCCCAAAATCCTCCGGTCGGACCCTCTGGATGCTAAGCGAGATGCTGCCCGGCCGATAGGCGATGGCGTAGCCGGCGCTGCAGTTGTGGAAATCTTTGTGTTTGATGTAGTGACACAGCAGCCTGTTGTGTGGGCTCCTCCACTGCACAGACAGCTGGGACACGTCGGTGTCCCCCTCATAGTGGTAGGAGCAGGGGACAGAGAGACGCTGGCCAGGACGAGCTGAGGTTCTCACCACACTGCCTGCTGAAACACACACACGCACGCTGTAATCAAGGCTAGTTTGAAAAGAAACCATCACTCTCACTTCATCCCTGCAATCCTTTCTATCTCTCTCTTCTTCCTTAACATTTTTTCTTCGTTTTTTTTTGCCTCCCCGTCTCTATCTTCCCCCCTTTCCTCTCACACACACACACTGGTAACAGAGAGAAAACTCTGAGTAGCCTATGTGAAATTATGTGTTTTTCTGGAGGAGTGGAACTGGAGGTGTAGCATGATACTGTATTGTAATTTAGGTTCATCTAGATTTCACATATCACATGCACAAGGTTGATGGACACAAATATCCAAAAAATAACTTATTTAATAACAGATTTTAACTTAATCAATTCATTTTGTCACATTATTTGACTATAATTCCCTGCAGCAGCAGCAACGTGGCTGAGAAAGTCACACCTCATCAAGGATCACAAAGTGTGTGTGATGCACTCCTCACCTTGTCCGCTCAGGTACGGTAGCAGCAGCAGCCC
Organism: Carapus acus; assembly: GCA_900312935.1. Taxonomy (NCBI): domain Eukaryota; kingdom Metazoa; phylum Chordata; class Actinopteri; order Ophidiiformes; family Carapidae; genus Carapus; species Carapus acus. Next base: position 4,228 of record OMPJ01007991.1, on the reverse strand, counting down.
CAGGCACAGCACGGGCCCCCAGGAAATATCTAGAAATGTTCTCCACCACATCTGGTAAATACTGGCAAAATATCAGATTAATATACAATATTCACATCTTTGGGAAGGTCTGAGGATTAGGCGGGTCCTCACACCTCTGTTTTCACTTTCACTCCTTGGCATGGCCCAGTGTGCAGTATCCATAGCAACAGGCATCGGAGAGTCCCCACCATAACCAGGCAATATGATAGCTGGTCTGACAACAGCTGTGTAAAATAGGATCTGGCTAAATTTGTCAGCACTCGTACACTTGCGGTGATGTGTGTGTACGTGAGGGACAAGTGTTGTTGGCAATTGTTCACAAGACAAATACGACAACCTGTCCTGATTTGCTCCCAGGCACATCTAACTGACATTTTCTTTCCTGGGCTTCTCATCTACTGGTGGTACAATGAAGGTTGTGAAGCTTTGGTAAAACCACAGAAATGAATTTATTCTCACTGCCTTTACACCTGAAGTTTGCAGTCACAAAGTGGAATCTGGTTGAGAAAAATCCAATTTCATATTCACGACGATCAGCATCACACTGAGTGCGAACGCGAGTACTCAAAACTGTACAGTGGCATATCAGTGCACAGAAATATTTACATATACACACATGCAAGAAACGTCCCTCCCTCTCTCGCTCTCTCTCACACACGTCTCCCGACACGTATTCACGACTGAGTCGTAGGTGTAGATGCGTGACACCCCTAAATACTGAGCACAGCACTGGACACGGACACTCGGAACAATGCGCTGTACAGTTTCTTTGACCAGTGGAGCAGAGGAGCAGTCAGCAGAGAGGGGTTGTCGACGATGACTCTGTAATTTCACAGCTATCGGCCGCAACTCCCTCCAAATCGCCTCATTCTTATTCATCAAATCATAATTTTTCCAGTCGAGGGGATTAAAGTCATCAATCCTCATTCCGCTCGTTCAGATTGGATTGTCGGAGCCTGGCGCGAAAACAACAGGCTTGACGACGTGGCTTCATAGTTTCCAGTTGCTCTGATGGCACGAAAGCGCGGATCATCTGTCTTATTTACCCTTTGTCGAGGTGTATAAAATAATGTTTGACATAATGGAGTTTCTAGGATGCTTAATCTTGACGGAAGGTGCTAACGTGGCAACGCTGCGGCCAAACTCAGGCTATTCTCTAACTGTCCTCTTCGGCTCGTGCGTTGAAAAACATTCACTTTCCAAAACACAGATCATATCCAGAAACAAATGAATATAAGCACAGAGAACACATTTCATCATATAGACTTTCCTCTGACTGGTAGGGTCCAGGCTCAGAGTGCTGACCTCTGACCTCCGGGGTCATCACGGGCTCACCGTTTGTGTTTTGTTGTGCTTGTTCGGAAATGTCAAAAAAAATTCCACAGAACCAATGACACACATCAAAATACCACTGATGTACAATGAGCTTTCATATGAAACGACGATTTACG
>OMPJ01007981.1:22319-32408 GCA_900312935.1 Carapus acus | reverse complement strand
CGCTGCCGTTGCCATGTTGTTTGAAATTGTGTTGCGCGTGGGAGGGGGCGGGCTCATATTGCGCTACGGAAACCCATAAGAAACGGAACGCGAAAAATGTCGAAAAACTCGAGTGTGGAAAATAAAAATCGATTTTTTATTAATGTCTTATTACCTAATTTCCTACCTTTTATATTTTATACCTCACCATACCTTACCTTACATTACCTTTCCTTATCCCATTTTATCTACCTTACCTTACCTTACCTTACCTTACCTTACCTGAGGTGAGGTGAGGTGAGGCCTCACCTCACCTCACCTCACCTTACTTTACCTTCTTGACCTACATTTCCTGTCCATACCCTATGAATCTTTGCATCTGTTTGTTTGAATGTCCGTCCATATGTCTGTCTTACCTGTTCATCTGTCCTGTGTGTTCTGTTATTACTTCCCTCTTAACTTTGTGTTTGTGTCCGTGTGTCTATGTGTCTGTGTGTGTGTGCCTCTGTCGCAGGTACTTTGTGGCCCTGGAGGATAAGCGGATCATTTCCCTGAGTTCAGAGTACAGGTGAGAATTAAAAGAACGTTCGATTTGCGGCAAATAGCCCCGTCATCCTTTATCCTACTTATGTTTCGCTTTGATCTTTTTCCAGCAAAGTGGAGCCCAAATACCCTCCATACATCAGGTAATCACAGCCCCACTCATTGTATCTTCCTCTCACAGATATGTGTCTGATCAGCAATGTGACCGTCAGTAACATGAGGATGAAAATGTCAGTAACATGAGGATGAAAATGTCAGAATAATGTTCCAACAGTCTCACCTCATGTTTCCTCTGCAGCATTGCCGGCAATTTCCCCCCAGCCAGCTGCATCTTCAGCCAGGTGATGAACCTGGCTGCCTTTGTCGGTAGGCACACAGAGGAGGATTCCTCCACCCGTCTTTGCTGATTACCGTTTTTCCAAATTATAAGACATATAGTTAACTATAAGAAATGTTAGTTATTGATATGTTAATTAACATTGAAATGTTAGTGGTACAGGAGTAGTAGATACTGATACACAAGCCTAGAGTGCCCCCTCGCAATTGTCAATGTGAAAACAACAAACACGTGAAATCATATATTTTGATAATGTCACATATAAGTCGCACCTGAGTATAATGCCGCATTCCAGGCTACTCGCTACTCGTAATTTACCAGTTAAAAGTGGGCAGGGCTCGTGACTTTGAACTCGATTGTTCTCAAGTACTCCGACTTCTGTGTTTGATGTCACGCAATGTATTTTTTGTACCTAAAAATGACAGACCAATAGCAGACGGTTGTGCCTGGAACAGTTTGTGGTCGTGACTCATGAATCTCGTAAATCACCAGTTACAAGTAGTCTGGAACGCTGCATAAGTCACACTCCCTGCTAAACTGTGACAAAAAAGTGCCTATACTCAGGAAAATATGGTCACTCCCTCCTTGACAGGCTTTATCATCGGCGTCTTGCGATACCTGCAGCTGAAGCCGCGGATGCAGAGACCCTGGATGAACGTGGGCAGCCTGGCCGCTCTCTCCTTCGCCTGCTTTGGAATGACTCTGCTGGGAAACTTCCAGGTATGTCCTCACAGACGTTCCTCCACGTTTTGCCCCCTTGCTGGTCAGAACTTGAGCAGAACCTGGACCTGAAAGTTTCTTCCCGTTCTGCTTGCAGCTGCTCAGCCAGGAGAATCTTCACAACACGGGCACCTTCATGACCTTCGGGCTTGGGACGCTGTTCTGCTGGTTGCAGTCCTTCATCACTGTCAGGGTAAACCTGAGGAACGAGGGCAGGAAGGCGGGCGCCGCCCGTTTCCTGTTGTCGGGAGCCATCACCACCTGCCTGGTCCTCTGTATCCTTTTCCTCCGTCATATCGACAAAGCTCGTGAGTGAACCATGGGCCTCATACTCAAAATATGCGAAGATTTCCTACGAAGTCGTGGCGTCTGCACAAATCCAGAAAACGTTGCATGCAAAAAAATCTTGGATGCATGAACCTGTGCGTGTGCCTGAGGGGGCGTTCCCGACCTCTCCCTCTCCACGTCCATATTCAAATATGCAAGTCGGAATTAATCTTAGGGCGAGTGTGTGCAGTGCTCAAGTTGAAAGGCAGCCATTTGACAGCTCACAAGTCCATTGGGTGTCTAGAGGAGAGGTGCTTAGACAGCATGAGACATGCTGAGCATGTGTGGGAGACGTGAAATTATTCATTCGCAACACCCCTTGACCCCCCAGGCAGACTTCATCCTCATTGCTCTGGGCCTCCACATGCACGCCGCCCGCACCCAATGGATGCTGGTCATGTGCTTCCTGGCCTTCTTCGGCACTCTGGGCATCGAGTTTCGACACTGCCACTTTGAGTTGGTGTGCACAGACGACCGCGAACCCCCCCTCAGCCTGTCGGAGACCTTTTCCGAAGTCTCCGACAACCAGTCGGACCAGGTGTAGACTCGCACACAGGCCTCTCCCAATTCACCGCAGAGGTCTGGGACTGGTTCTCCGTCGGTCATCAGGGGCATTTGGGCGCCCTTAGCTCTCTACTCTGGTCTGTGGTGTTCTACAGGTCTCCAGGTTCCAGGTCTCCTCTGGCTCTTTGAGCAGGTGGTCAGACTGCAAAGTGAAGGTTACCTCACAACTCCAACATGGGCTCTGGAGATAAGTTCTTTATCTGCATCGTCTTAGTTAAACTTTACGTCTTTATTTGCACTGGCATATGGGCGCAGGACCAACTTGTGTTTTCAAGCATTTCGATATGAATGTTCCACCATCCACATGGTGCTGCTTCTGGTGTTTCTCTCCGATGAATGTAAAATGTGCTTTTTTTGTTTTTTAGTTGTATAGTTTGTTTGGGGGCATCTGCAAAACAATCAAAAAAAAGACAAAAAACTAACTACAGATAGTCGGCGAAAATCAGCTGAATGTATGTAAGGGGGCGGCACCTAGCTGCCAGATGCATGTATTCATTTTATTTTATTTATTTATTTCATTTAATTTCTTTTATTTGTAAATATTCTTTCACTAGTCGTTACACCTGATTAGCACGGCAACAACAATGCATGTTTCGGTATTTTTATTTTTTCTGTATCCACACTTTGAGGGAATCAACCACTATTGCTGCATCATTTTTTATTATATTAAAGCACAAAGTTTTATCCAAACTAATTTTGTTGCGTTGCATGTTCTTGTCATCTATAGTTTCAATGTGGTGTATTTATTCCTCAAAATTTGGGTGATTGCAAGTCAGGAATTTGTTTTATTTCTTCAAAAATGAGCATTAGAAGTTATGGCTCTCTATAATAGTAAATATAGATTTTCCAGATGTTGTTCGATTATGGATGTATTTTTATTTTTTGTGACCAAATGTTTGTCCTGATTTCACACAAGCCTTCAAAATTCCAGACTGAACATGCTGATGAAGGAGCTTTGCACTGAGGCGGCTGTTAATCAGACACAAGGCATTTATTGGATTTTATGTCTTCACACATAAATAATCACCTTGGCAATGTTGAGCTGGTTTCTGAGCTCTAATATTACAGAGAAACATTGACAATGGCACAATTAAAAACTCGAACCCAGTCGCACTCACAGGGGACTTAGATAGGACGTGTTGTTGGCTAGTTTGGAAGCTGTTTGTGGCATTACGTTCTAGTTCTCAAAGGGTTAAAGTCGGACTTGGGAGCAGTTGGATCACAGAACGAATCTCGACCGCAAGACGGGACGACACGCTTGACTGACTGTCCTCGGCTCAGGGTGGAAAAATAGAAAACAGACGAGTGCGACAGACACCCGCGGAACGTTAAGACTAACACCAGAGTTACTGACTTACTGGCACGCTGCTCGTCTACGCGGTATAAAGTTAGACAAACCTCACTCATTGTTATTCTTTCAATATTTACAGCCTCTGTTCTTTCCCTCACAAAGCAAACCACCCAGTCAGAAGTTCCCAGGCCTCTGCGTTTACCAGCACCCATCCTGTGGTCCGGGGTGCTATCCCAGCTGCTCACAGTTAAGAGGGGTTAACCAAAGAAAAGCGGGGAGAGGGGTTTGGGGGACACAGAAGAGGGAAAGAACAGGTTGGAGGGAAACAAGGTCAGAATTCACTATCCACCAAGCTTCCTCCCACACACGGCGTTAAGTGCTTCCCCGGATCTCCAGTTGGCTAAAGGACGTGATGAGGTTGTAGTGGGACCTCTCCTCCTCCGTCAGCTCCATGTTCCCGGGCCGGACCACTACCACTACGTTCACGCCGGCATCTTCGGCCGCTTTCGCTTCTGCAAGAAAAGTATTTGGACAAAGATATCATGGACCTGAACAAGACAATATCAGCTTTCAAGGAACAATTATTTTTACAGTCTGATACATTAAAACATCAAAAGTGGTGACAATCTGGTTTGGGATCCTGTGAGAAGATGCTGAGGCTAATTCTAATTATAATACCATGTGATTGCTAATGCTACAACAAACACTTCCCAAAGAACAAACAGGTGATGTTCCAGGTGGGCGTTCATATCATGAAAGGTTCGTTAATTGTTATTTCGCCCAAATACGCCACTGCTAGTGAGCATGTAGCCAAAATGGCGCAGTGGGCGTGGGACAGTGCTGCGTGGCGTGGGTGGCGGCCAAACAATGTGCTATGCACAAGGCTTGTGATTCAAACAATAGGGAACTTGTGAACAAAACTTGAATTGTTTTCATTATTACAACAGGTGTGTTTGTACGAACACATGATCGGAGCTTGAGTGTTCAGAAGTAGAGTAGCGTCTGTGCTATTGTCACTAACAACCCTGGTGCTAACGCTAACACTAACACTTCTACAATGAATAATAATGATACTAACCCCGAGTGACGTCTGTCAAGAAGGTCATTTCCTCAGGCTGGCACCCGATTCTCTCAGCGATCCTCTGGTAGCTTTTGCCCTCCACTTTGGCTCCGATGTTGGTGTCAAAATGGCCGTCAAACAGCTAAAATTAGAAGATTTTTTATTCGTCAAGATCCGTGGGAAGCTCTCCACCGCGTGATACCGTTTCCCACTTACGTCTAAAACGTTTCCTTCAACCGAGTAGCCGAACAGCAGCTTCTGCGCCTCCACACTGCCAGAGGAGTAGATGAAGACTTTCAGGCCTTGGCCTCTCCATCTCCTCAGAGATGGAATGACGTCCTGGTACACCCTGTTTGAGGAGAAAATCAACCAAGTCCCAATTAAACGACTACTTACAAAGCATCCTGAGCACCACTGATCAAAAGGTGCTGGAACTTCTCACATCTAACACAGATTTGGAGGAAAATTCGTCTACTTACTCGCCTTTGATTCTCCCAGAGGCGTACGCTGACCTCCACATGTGACCTTGGAGCTGTTTGAGCGCTGTGGACTTGCGGTCAGCTGCCATCTGCCACAGCACATTCTCTACCACCTCCCTGATGGCCTTCTCCTCATCTGTGTGGACCGTCTGGTCCAGGGTGTGGATGCAGCACGCACGGTTCTGTCTCATGTCCTCTTCAATCTGCCACCATGAAGAAAAACAACATTGGAGAGGCCTATTTTCTGCAAGTAACTGCGCATAATGGACAATATCCATATCTCGTGATCTGAGTTATTGTATGGCCTGTGATTGTGAGGTTGTAAATATAGCGATAAAACCATAATGATTATGTGAGGATGATGGTGTCTGGTTGACAGTTATAGTTTTCATCTGGTCCATGCACCTGCTTCTTCAGAAGATGAACATCTTGTTTGCACTCGTCCTCCTCCCAGTGTGAAGACAAGTAATCCTCCAGATGCTCCCTGATGTACGGAAACAAGATATCCTGAGGGGAACAGGGTAAGAAATCAATCTCGGATTATTTGGGACTTTGTTGAGTCTGCAGTTACTGTCAACCATCATAATTCTCTTTTGCTTAGTTGAAATTTTCTGGATCAGTTGGATGCCTGCTTAATAGTGGTCCACACAAATAACAACGACCACACCCACATTCACTGCTCTGGGTCAATGCAACAGATTTTATTGTATATATTGCTGATATGTTAGGTAATTGAGTACACATAAAAATAAAACAATGAATAGTTACCCTGTTTATATGATGAATTACAGATATCCCCTCATTGTGCCATGTTTAAACGGGGAAATTAGCACCACTGCTACCAATGACAGCCATGCGTTCACCATGGTTGGAAAATTAGCTAATTCAGGGGAAATTAAAAGCATTTATGATAATTATGCTGACCTTTACAAAGGTGATGGGTGTCGTTGTCCCCTCGATGTCCAGCAGCAGTGCGGTTGTGCACGCAGGGATTGAAACTGTGGCCATTTTCCCCGCGCTAACGCGCTTAGCTAGCGTAGCCCGCTCTGCAGCACACTATCCACGAACAAAAGGACGGCCGGCGGCGCCAGCTCGCGGTGGATGGCAAGGAGAGGAGACTCGCGGTTAAACGATATGGGTTAGTGAATGTAGCTGTTGGCAAAAAGACTGATATAGTTCACTTAAATGTTAAGTGGTTGTTAGCAGCCCAGCTCTGCCATCAGCAACGGGCTGGTGGCATGCTTAGCACGAGTGCAGTTACTCGGATGCACCGCTAGGAGGGAGCAGGAATTCCTGGCAATAAATGCGTAAGATTTATAGACGGAATCCTTCGTTTAACGCGTTATTTGATGGTGACACCTTGAGATGTTTCTTACAATAAAATCTATGTTTTTGTGTCCAATTTGTTTTTCACTTTCACAAAAAAGTAACTCGGAAGCGGTTGACAAAAGTGATGTTGCTCAGATTTGCAGCACATACTGTATTATAGGCGACAGGTGAGCAACAAGACAAATTCAAGGATGATATTTCCTTAATTTAGGGCATAACTGAATACACTAAATTTAAAATGATAGTTTATGTTGCACATGTGAAATATGTGTCGTTTCAAACATTACATAGACATGTTTCATTGAAAGTTAGGAGGAGGACAACAATATGTATCAACCCTATTAAACGCAAAATTTGACCAGTGGAAACTGAGTAATGGGGAGCCACAAGTTGTGTTTTGATACAAATTGTCCCAACATGTTACAGCGTAAATTTAATCTTTTGGTGTTCGCCGTTGTTTACTATGGCGCTGTGTTCTACATTTATGAGCCTATTTTTTCTGACATGTTTCCTTCAATTCGATGCGAGAGGTCACAAACTGTTAGATGAGGTTTAAAGTTGCACAGACTTTTGGCACATGTCAACATCCAACTACAGTGAAAACAATGATTAATCCGGGCAAGTATTGCACAGAGCTCGAATCTCTTGAAATGGCATTTATTTTCATTATCTGAAGCCAAATGTGGACATAAAAAAACAGAATTAAATTGCAGAGTCAGAGTCACAAGGGACTGTGTGGTTTAACCGTCATTACAAGAATAACTACGGCCCAAATGTCTCTTGCGCCTCGCGACCACTTGGGGGCAGCAGTGAGTCATTTTGCCCTCGTCTTGGATAAAGCGTTGAGGCGCGGACTGTAACGGAGGAAAAGCTACCGCAATCGACTCTCAAGGATATTTTGCACAATTTATGCCCAAATTGTAACCATTAGTGACCTACATAGCATTGTGTACGATTAACTAATTAATTTTATTTGCACCGCTTCATCAGGCTGACTCACTAAAACACCAGAAACTACACCTTCGGCGACGAGCTAACATTAGCTTAGCTTGTCGTGCATCCTCTGGCGTATTTTTGAAACTTTCGAGCTCCGGTGCTCCTTTATCAGCACAAAATGGCGGAGGAGTACGACTTTGGAGAGGATTCCACCATGATGAAGATGGAGGAGGATTTTGAAGCCAGTAGCGACGACCCGATGACGGCGGCGGGGGATTGCGGCCTTGCCGGGGACGACGCGGAGGGATCGAAGATCGACGCCAGTAAAAACGAGGAGGATGAGGGGTACGTCGGCCAGACAGAAAATAAACCCTCTGGTTTGTCTGTTGTAGACATTCCAACTAGTGCTCCAACCTCATAGATACCACCAGCTCATGCTCATACTCATCCTCTAATAGCCGATTTGAGTTGCCCTGATACAGTGTAATGATGCAAATAAACAAGCTGCCATCCTTGTTGGTGTCTACAGGAAGATGTTTGTTGGAGGTCTGAGCTGGGACACGACCAAGAAGGACCTGAAAGACTACTTCTCCAAGTTTGGGGAGGTGGTAGACTGCACGTTAAAGCTGGACCCAATGACAGGCCGCTCCAGGGGCTTTGGGTTTGTGCTGTACAAAGACCCAGAGAGTGTTGAGAAGGTATGAATGTGAATCGATCCTCTGTCTGATTTCCCATCTGCAACCTGCATCATGAGTGGTGAATAACGATACATCGAAGGAATGAAAGCATCCATGATTGACATCGCAATTTCATTTCAACTGAAGTCAGTATAATTTGTGTTCCGCCAAATCATAGCAGAAGTTATCTCACGGTGTTTTCGAAGGTGAAGCAAGTAGAAGTCATCAACATTTGAACATTCATTTTCTATAAGATTAGCACACATAGATTGATCTCATCGCCCATTAGCAACAGCAGCGAGGAAAAACTCTCCTTTAACTGGAAGAAACTTGGAATTGGGTGATAAAATCCATCTGAATAAGTATTGATTATCTGAGGTAGAATTCACATTTCATTCACTACAGCGCAAAGCGCACGCCATAAAACAATGTTGTCATGTTCACGTCATAATGTTTTTTTCTAAATGAGACCACCATAATGTATTAAATTAAGGAAATTGACAGTGCAACACACTTATGATGCAATGCTACACAACAATGTTGATATAGTAGCACTTCCATCCAGCTAAATTCAGCAATATGTCAGTTTCGATGAGGTGAACAAAGACCTAAAATCAATTCCGTAACATATCAGGACTTCATCAGTTGCATATTTGTCAGTTGCATTGTCCACATGCATTTTCAGATTCTGGCATCTTATTTGGTAAGGCTTCTCTCAGTCACAACATCCTTTGACTCCTCAAAGTCGCCTTGCCCACACAGAGCACTAACACATTTATTAGTGATACCAAACATTGTAAGTCACAGAGTAAAAGCCTTACTAATATGTCATAAGATTGAAGTCCCCTCTGCCTACTGCTAACATCCGTCTGTGTCGTAACATCTGCTTCAGCGTCATTCGTGGTGCAGATCTGGGTCATGTTTGAATGCTAAGCACCATCTCCAATCTGAAGGTTGCTTCACAGAAGGAGCATAAACTCAACGGGAAAGTGATCGACCCAAAGAAAGCAAAGGCCATGAAGAGCAAGGAGCCGGTGAAGAAGATCTTCGTCGGCGGCCTCTCTCCCGACACCCCCGAGGAGAAAGTCAGAGAGTACTTCAGTGCCTTTGGAGAGGTGCGCGCCACCTCATCGTCTTGTTTCTTCTGAGCCTCTTAAGCATACGTCATGTTCAGTCACGCTTTTGCACGTCCACACCCATTTCTTACAACACCCGCATCGGTTTCCTGATGTGCAAACGAATGAAAAGCGAGTCATTCGGGTTGCACCGCCAAACCGCACAGCTCCGCCCCTCAACAAATGTGCTCGTTGTTTGTACCGGCAGGTGGAGTCGATTGAGCTTCCCATGGAGAACAAAACAAACAAGAGGAGAGGCTTCTGCTTCATCACCTTCAAGGAGGAGGAGCCCGTCAAACTGATCATGGAGAAGAAGTACCACAACATCGGCCTGAGCAAGGTGGAGTGTTGTTGTTTGTTTATTTTCACATTGGGAAGGTTATTGCTGAGAAATAGTTTTTCGGTAATTAATGAATATCCCCATCCCCTCTCTTGACAGTGTGAAATAAAGGTGGCAATGTCCAAAGAGCAGTACCAGCAGCAGCAGTACTGGGGAGGCAGAGGAGGATACTCGTCCAGGGGTCGAGGGAGAGGAGGTGGTGGTGAGTCCACGGTGCATTCATGGTCACCGTTAACTTTCATTTGCACTTCTTGTTTTGAATTTAAGTCAGTTAAAGATTAAATATTATTGTGCAGTTTCTGTTGTTATCTCCATATGAATTTACATTATTTTATTATTTTATTATTATATATTTATAATCTAATATATATAATATATATTTATTATATATT